>RJWM01043944.1:0-13529 GCA_004363535.1 Dasyprocta punctata | reverse complement strand
GGTTTTCTACTTTCTTTCTATTAATTAATTTTTTCACCAAAATCTTGAATTTTAAATTATTAGTTGAAAAGTATACTATATTTTGTGCTTATTCTGGAGTGCAACCAAATCAAATGGCAAAATTTTGAAGCTTTTAAATCTTACTAATAAAATGGGGCCAAATCAGTACTTAGTTGAGATACTTTGGTCTTATTCCTAAAATACTCCTTTTTAATACTTTCCAAAGGACTCCATTCAGTGTCCAGTCTTAGAAATTTATAAACATTCTCTCCATTAAGAGGCCTTTGCATTCTGTTAGGGAGACCATTGCAAGGTGCCTGGGTGATACACAAAATATTCCACTCCTTTTTTTAAATTTTAAAATGAAAAAAGAATAAACACAATGATACAGAATTTCAAAACAATATGAGATTAGCAATGGTTAATATATTGTATACTGTTATATTCAATGTAGTTGTTCAGATTACAAGATATAGGCATAAAAACAATAATCAAACTCTCAAGCAATGAAAGCACAAACTGCTCTTTCGGATAAGCTAACGGAGATTAGTAGTATAGTTATCTCTACTGTATCCACACTATTTTTGAGCAACTTTCTAACGTTGTCTTTAATATCCAAGGATCACTGAACCTGTGCTACGTGTTGTCCAATACAACATTTGAAAAAAAATTTTTAAGGAAAGATACAAATTCCATTTCCTGTTGCTTCATCATAACTTAAATTAGAAGTCTGCCCCCACTTTACTACTCCCACCACAAATATTCTGGATGTGAACAAAATTTGATTAAGTTCAAGATAAAATGGAAAACTTGTGTGCATTCTTCGGATGTCACTAAAATGATACCAAAATAGCCATTAAAAAGCTTCCTGAAGGACGAACTCACATAAAGGGAACACAATAGTAGAAAAATTTGGCAGCTGGAAGACAGATTAAGCCTGCTACCAGATTTGAAAACAGGAGAAACTGAAATCCTAAGAGGAAAATGCAAAGAGCCAGGAGATAGAGCAACCTGCCCTGCAGAACCACCAAATACCCACGTGTTAGTGACGATCAGGACTTCCAGGATTTGAAGTGGACATTGACTGAAAATGGAGATTTGAAACAAGTTGCAAAGGTATTATAGGAGCAAACAAAAACAGACTTGGAAGTGCACATGCGAAGAGGTAGATTTATATGATAGCCTGGAAAATGCCACCAGTCTTCAGATAATTCGTGAAATAGAAACATTTAAGGAATGTTTAAGGTGTCCTGGCACAGGCCTGTGACCCCAGCACTCTGGGAGACCGAGGCAAGAAAATTGTGAGTTCGAACTCAGCCTGTGTAGTTTAGTGACTTAGTGACATCTTGTCTCAAAGTAAAAATGGGCTAAATGTAGCTCGGGGTGAAGGACACGGGTTAAATCCTCACAAAAATGGGAAAGAGTTGAGGAAAATATGACGAACACATCCTTTCACATTATTCTATAATTTGAAAACTTTTTGGATTGATGTTGTTTTATTTAGTGATACCCTGTGAAAATGGTTTAGTAACCTACTTAATGCACATATTAAACTCTAAGGTTTTCCAATTCTTACTTACCCACTATCCAAAACCATATGATGCAAGAATTTTTGATTGAATGGTTGAACCAAGATACTCCAGGACTATATTATCACTGTGTTCTACTAGACATGGAAAAAGGGAATGCTGCTCATAGATCAGCTATCAGGTTTCATTAATCTCTTTATCTAAAGATCTCAAACAGTATTCATGCAAGTCTTCTCTCAGAACGTATGAAGAGGGTTGTCATTAAATTTATGGGACCACCGAATCTGCTATTCACTTTCATCTCATCTAGAAAATTAAGTCTCAGTGGGCATTCTCAGGATTCTGACAATGCTTGTTGCATCTCCTGAGTTTCATCTCAGTGACATATTCTGTCAGAACATTATTTTCTTTCCCTGTGCTCCGTATAGTGGAGGCAATGTTTGAGACCTGACAATCTAAATTCCTTACATCTTTGTTAATGATCTTAAAATTTATGTAATTAATTTTCTCTTACTTATATAGCATATTCCATCTTTCCCAACAGGAAATCATCTTCTGCTGTGAAGTCTGAGCATGTTTTGGAGTTCAGTATGTCCCTGGTTTCTGACATCTGTCAGAATTCTGAATACACACAATCGGTCTGTTTATCATTTTAGCATTTCATACTCCAAACAATGATCTCATGTTACAGTGCATTATAGGTTTAATACTGACATTATATACTATCTCAAAGGTTTTTATGCTGCACAGCCTCTCCTAAAGTTATTTTTTATAGTGAAGTATATTTATATGAGTCATATTCTTTTTTGTGTGACTAAGTGATCAGTAATTTTTAAATTCATCTTTTCAAGGATTAGATTCAAGTAACACACATAATACAGGCTATTCTAATAAATTTTATTTAAAATTTTAAATTAATGTATTTGAAATCTTTAGAGTAATACATGCAGCCCTTCTTCTCAGGTATTTATTTGCCACTTTAGTTATTTGTGTTCACTTCTCTTTTTTCTGGACAAATTGACAGTAAATTACAAATACTGTAGTCTCATGTCTGTGTTTTTAAATCTCTCCTCAAAAGCCTACAATGTGTTTTTGAAAATAAGACAATAACTTTGGTGTCTTGATTTTATCTTAAATTTGCTATATATTCAAGCATTATTAATTATCCCAGTAATTTTATTTCATAGTTATTGTCCTCTGTCTCTGTGTCTGTCGTACACTCTCTCTCTCTCTCTTTCTCTCTCTCTCTTTCTCTGTCTCTCTCCCTCTCTCTTTCTCTGTCTCTTTCAACTTCAAGGATGAAGCAAGTGTTGGTTGGGGTGAGGGAAAATGGCCAATGAAGTTTATATGAAAAATAGTAAGAAATGAAATAGTTGATTGACAGATGCAAAATTACGTCTCCTTCTATTAATCATCCTCTTGTTTCTAAGAGTCATCCTCTTTTTCCTTCTTGTAACAAAGCAGAGGCTCAGTTTTCCACTCCCAGACCTGGTGATAAGTTCACATCACCTAGGCATCCCTCAAATCAACACTCAAGTCTCTGTTTTGGATGAAGCCAAGCTTGTCTCTGTTCACCAGATATGATCTCCTCTTGGTCTTCTCTTACATGTGAGGGGTATTGTAATGTCTTAGGACCCTATACCAAAAGGAAAATAGCATGTATTCTTTCTTTTACCATTGGTAAGTCCTTTATTATTCTTCATGCAATTTGTTGCTCTTAAATATCTTCAATGATATGTCTAATTTCTTGCCTATTGAACATGAACTTCTTTTCACACTAGCTTGCTTTTAATTAAGTGCTCTAGTTTTCATGGTTGAAATATTTTGTCAATTATATTAAATCATGAATTTAATTCACAGTTGAAATTACATCCCAGAAGCCCATCCTCTGTATATTAGGAAGCTAATGAAGCTGATGAAATAATTACAAATATTTATTATGACTTTATCTATGGCTAGCTGTCCATTTTTTCTTATTGACTGCTACATAAGAACTTTTATGTTAAATAATTTTAAGAGGAATTTGTCTTAAAAGTTAAATTCTTGGTTTACATATTTCATTTTCTCTATGATGCTGTTGTATATCACAGTATGACTTCAAATTAAAACACAGTTATGATTCATAAATGCTCTTGGCAATATATAAAAACAAGGTTGATAGCATATATTAAATATTCCTTCTGTTTCAAATATTGGTAAAAATTTTTACACATAGTCCTCATGTTCATTTTTGTTTTTGTTTTTTTTTCCATCATGAGCTTGAGGTGTTAGTGGTTACTGTAAAACATTTCCTAAATCAGTGAAAATACAGATTCATGGCTTGCTGCTCTCTTTTAAAGAATACTTTGGGTGATACTTCTATCATGAAATAAGTTATGTTTACTCACTAATGTTGCTAAACTTCATTATTTTTTATCAAGAATTTGCAGTATATGCAGAAGTAATTTTTTAAAAAACTGAAGTCAGGTTCTTAATGAAGTATTTTTTTCCCTGTTTATACTATGAGTGCAGCAAGGGGCTGTGGAGGGATCACGCTCAACATAGGAACTGAGACTCAGATGACTCAGGAGCCTATCTTGGCCTGGGCTTCCCAACCTGTTTCAACTTGGGAAAGTGACAGAGGGAAAGACAATCTGCTCTTAGCAGTTGCTCTGCCTAAAAAGAACATGGGACCGTTCCATCCACTCTTCACTGGCCACTGCAAGTAACACGACTGGGATTGACTTCAGAGGGGCATGGTGTTGCTGAGAGCCCCGGAGGAGGCTGGGCCCGGGCGGCCTCAGGGCCTCACTGCAGCTTTCAGCTGAGCTCTCCAAGGGGTAGAAGTTATACCTGGTACAGCCCGGGGCTGTCACTGTCTGAGGGCAAAAGTTGCCATGAGTTATCAAAGCAAGAAGTGAATTTCCTGAATCACAGGATGACTCAGCAATAAAGACCAGGAAGCAAAAAGAAGAAGGTAAAACAAAACAAAGGAAAAAGAAAAAAGCCCCAAAGTTGGTGTAGGAAGTTGGTGTAGGAAGTCTAGTTCTGAATCAGGATGGACTCCTATGAAGAAAGAACCCTAAAGCTACTGGGCTGGAGAGGCGGCACCTGCCGGTGTGTGCAGCAGCACTGCCCTGTACCTCAGTGACCGGCAGAGCAAAGCCTGGCCTCGAATCCACCAGTTCCTCCAGGACCAGGAGAACACCAGCCTCACTGCTAACATGAACTCCTTATCGACCGCCCTGTGAGATCACCCACCGAGGGTAGGTGATACAGGCATTGAAAGAATTCACCAATGTGTTGTCAAGGAATAGAGGGAAGTTAAGAGTTTATTGATACAGTGCAAGAGAACAGGGGGTGAGTCCCAATCCAGGACTGCTAGGTTGTGGAACTGGAAAGTTTCTTAAAGTGAACAACCAGGGCCATATCCTGGGCCGTGAGTACCATGGGCCATTGGTAGAGATTGGTCAGAATAAAGGATGTGAAGTCACGGTATGTGACAACCTTAGTCTCCTCTTTAAGGCTGAGGGCTTTGGTGCAATCATCTCCATAGGAGTCATCCATCACTTTTCTACAAAACAAAGAAGCATCAGAGCAACAAAAGAAATCATCAGGGTCTTAGTTCCTGGAGGCCAACTGATGATTCATGTTTGGGCAATGGAACAAAAGAACCGCTACTAAGAAGCGAGATATTCTTGTTCTATGGAATAGAGCCTTAACTTGCCAGCTCGTTTCAAAATCCAGCCAGTCTGAGAGGCAGAGGCAGTGTGGACATCCAGAGACAAGTCATGCCTGCTGTCCGCCCTGCTGTCAGTGTAGCTGTTGTGTGTATTTTGAGGAATGATGTAATTCAAAACAGTCCCATAGTTTAGCCTGTCATGACTAGAACCTGTGGCAGGAGTACTTGCAAGGAAGGCGAGGAGGAAAATGGGTATTATAACACATTAGAAAAATATCCTGGTTTTTCTCTTGATCTTTGGATGAATCTACTCTGAGGGCAGCAAAATGAAAGTGTGAGGACACTTGAGAAACAGAAGGCTGGGCCAATAACGCAGTATCAGTCCAACCTTCCAGACTCCATAGTTTACACTTTGAGCACCAAGAGCCATTTTTAACAGAAGAGCCAAGCTTAGATAAAGAAGTGTTTCTGGAAACTTCTCAGAAACACTTGCAGTGCTTGAGAGCACCCAGGACTTCAAAGCATTTGAATGGAAACCATGGGAAAAACAGAAGAAATGGGGGAAACTTTTCTATCTAACACTAATACTGGTGAGAACTGTGTAGAATCAGGAACCTTAGCGAAAGGCTACCTTCTGATAGCAAAACACTGAGAAGAACTAGTGCGATCAGTTCCACATATTCCAATCCAGATGAAGCAGTTTCTGTTGATACACCCCAGCCCCACATTTTGGATTCAAGAGCCTTCATGCACCACTATGGTTTTCAAGAAGGCAAGCACTATGGTCTCCCGCAGAAGAATGTGTCCCAACTCCACATTCTGGGTTCCAGAAATGACCATGGCAACTGGTGTGTCACTGCAGAGAGAAAAAGGAAGTTGTGATTAACTGAGTCAGCGTCTCCACAAGATGAACCACGATCGTTTCCCTAGCATCGAAAGTGAAATGCTAAATTATCTATCTAAATTAGCACTCAATTTTAGTATATTTTAAAACCTATCTATGCTTTGGATTAGACAAAAATAATTGACTATGTTTGTAATCTTTGAGTCAGCGCAGAGTTTAGCATTTGGTGTAGAATATTTGCTCTAGAGTGTTAATAAAAATGATCTAAAAAAAGCAATAGAAAATGCACTTCAGGACAGTTTAGATTTGATTCCCAATAAAAAAAGAAATTCTTACAAGAATATATATATATACATATATATTAGTTTTCAGTATTATACATTGATTTTTAAAGATTCTAGTCTTAAATTTCTACTCATTAAAAACAGTATTCTTATAGGGTAAGGGGATAAATTCTGGTTCCAGGTAATAATTTATAAGGCCGAAGCCTGCGCCATTGCTCAAGTCTTACAGTTTATTGAAACACAGGCTGGGGTATTTTGTAACCATAACTACCTTGTTTCTACTTTAAGTCTTCAAATAAGTAGGGGGCAATGGACAGAATCCTAAAAGCTGCGGGAACTTTTCTTAATAAAAAGCAAACTTCCTTCAGGGTAAGTACTGCAAATAGCAAGCTTTTCAGTATTGCGTGGGATTTTAGCTGTTAGCAGGAACCAGGTGTAGCTACTCAGTGGTAGAGCGTGTACCCAGCAGGCGTGAGGCCCTGAGTGTGAATCTCAGCACTGTCTGGAAAATAAAGAAATGAAATAAATAAATCGAAAGCACTGTTAGCATGCAGGGAGTGCAGGGCCTGCATGTGGGGAGTTGTTGTGAGTACTTTGGTGACGCTTGTTTCCAAAAGTAATAGAAGCATGAATATCCACGTAAGCTAACACCGGGTTTACCTGATTGTTTTTAAATCTGTCATTATGCTTTTCTTCTGAATTGAAGAGATACTGAAGAGCATCTAGTGGAAGCACTGTTTTATTTTGGCTCCAAGGACAAATAGATTGGTAATGTACTAGATTTTGAGCTTTGGGCTTTATAGCAAATATGTATTGTGATTATCTATATTATTTTTCTCAAAGTAAACCATAAACATGGTAAGAGGTTTGGATCACAAAATACAAAAAAAAAAAGTTTCATCTTGATTATCTTAAGGTGCACTTGGCACGTGAGCCCAAACAGAAACCTTAAACCAATCAACAAGAAAATACTAACTGCGAATTACAGAACTCTTTGATTTACTGGGGACTTACAGTTTGTGACACATTACTAAGGATATGAATCATTCAGTTATACCTCATATTTTATACCCTTTTGCTGCAGGCCTCCCCCAGTTGATTACCATGAATAATTAATCGCTTTAAGCAGGAGGGACCAAGCTGTCATTTAGTCTGTCGGACCAATCTGATGGACCGCTTGTGAGAGCTGAGTGTCCAGCTGGATCCCCACATGACAAACAAACAATGAATTCACATGAATCAGCTTATTTCTCCACAAAGGAATTTGTTTCTCTGTGGATGCTACCTCTATACAGAAAAACCGGTGAGTCATAGATCATCTGTAGCCGGTATAACTGAATATTGAATTCACTGAGCAAATTATGGTTAGAGCTATGCTCACCAAGGAGGCAATTTGGTTGCAGGACAGGCTTTTTTCCTATGAGCTAATCATATTACACCCACTTCAATATTCTAGAAAATGCATAGAGAGAGATCCTACTAGGAAAGGTTTGCTTTTCTTCTCTATTTATGCAGAATAGTGGCAGTATTTAAGGCCCAGTAATCGGGACCTGAGTGGAATTTCTGATACTGAGTGCATGGAACTGTGCTCATTCCTTTAGACGCCCTTAATTACATATATCTAAATATATATGTAAATAAATATCAATTAAATATATACACATACATCTGTAATATAAACACATACATCTGTTTCTAGACATTGAGTGTTTGCCATGGCTACTGACCAAGAAAAAATAGCTCTCTTGCACACTTATAGAAACAAAAGATTAGCGATTACCATTGTATCTCATTGAATAGATTTTTCATGTCCCAGAGAAATTTAAAGATGATTTAAAGATGGTTGTTATATGTCATCTGTTTCTGTTTTACCACTCCAAAATTAAGCACATCCACATCTTAAAAAATGTACCTTTACTGATTATCCAAAAGCAAAGAGTTAAAATTTACCTTTGAAAGAATCCTATGATGGATGAAAGAAAAACACCCTAGTAAACAGCCAGCTGAGAAAGTATGATGTAACACTGCATTTTTTTATTAACTGTGTTAATATAATTTACAGTGGTTAAAATTTTTGATCTTGAATTTTGACATTGATTTTTTAATTTAGTAACCTTTTTTATTTCATATCTTGTTACCATTAATTAACTTCTATATAATATAAAATCTTGAACCAACATATTTAATATAAAGAAAGAAAAATAGCTACCTATCTAAACTTTAGAATCTTTACTGCATTCATGTTTCTTTTCTAACAGATTCACTTAGAGGTTTTCATCAAGAGTAAGAATAATTTTGAAATAGTTTGTTTAAAACTTGGTTTGATTTTGAATTTATTTTTTATGAACGTTATTCAATGTTTTGTTGAAATTGCATGTATTAGAATTTTTCCTTAGCCCAGTCAAGCAGGCACATACAATTCTGTACCACAATATGCTTAAAAATATAAACACTGAATGAGCTTTCAACAAGATATAAAAATTTATTTCAGCATTGTATGAATTTTACTTGCAACATTTTTAATTAACTGGAAGCAAAATCAATACATTCCAGTTATAATTTTTCCATTTTATTTTATTATTTCCTTCAGATAAATTCCTAAAGAGAGATGACTGGATAATTTAAAGACAATCATTTTGAGGAAGCAAGGAGTATGTTCTATAATTACAAATTTGTGCAATGTCGATCTCTTAAATGACTTAATAGTAGGGATAGATAAATGCAGTCTCTCAATCTAAATGAGTAAACATTGTAATAGCTTCAGAATTTGCTTTTTCTTTTCTTTTTTTTTCTTAAAATGTTGCATAGTTACTTTAATTTTTTCAGATCAATGGCATTTTAATAGAATATTCATAATGATCTTTAAAAATTTCTACATAACAAAATTATATATTTTTCTAAGCAGACAGTAAGATTTCTGTAGCATTACAATTCTATGTTGTTAATGACACATTTGAGTAAAGCAAGAACTAGAGAAATAAGGGGTGGGGTGTCAGTCATCGGAAGAGCACGTGCCAAGCACGTGCCTAGCACGTGCAAGGCCCTGAGTTCAGTCCCCATCACCTCTTGAAGAATGGAGAAGTAATAACTCTTAGTCAATCAGTCAGTTACCTGATAAAGGTTTGGAGAATTCAGTACGCCCCACCAGTCCCATGATCCACATCTGTAATTGCTCTTGGTTAGGAGACTGAAGGCGGAGGATTGCATGCACAACCTACTGAGACACTGCCTCAAAACTAAGACAGTAAATGAAAAAGTTGGGAATGTAGCTTTTCCAGCCATGCTGTGTAATTAGACAGCCACTAACCAACAACGCCTATGCAGATTGAAACTGAAATAAATAAAATTTAACGTTCGATTTTCAAATCACATCATTTAACTTCCGTGTGCTAAAGGATCGCCTGTGGCGAGGCGCCATGGCACATTTCCCTCTGCGCTGAACATCACACTGAAGACTTTGTCCTACTCTGGTTCAAGTGTGTGGGACGTGTGAGAAAGGAGAAGCGAGAAAGGGGAAGAGGGAGTTGAATTAACACAGCCTCCTCCTCCTCCCATGCCTGTGTAGCTAACGGGAGTACATTCCTAATTAAAACACAAATTTATGTCTAAACTTTCTGTCTTGTTTGTTGCATTTATTGCCCTTTATTTAAAATTTGACTAATAAAGCTGAAAAACTGTGGTTTATAAATTGCAATATTCTGCCTCACTAGTCACAGTCAACTTCATTAGGTATGAAGACATATTTGAAACAAATTCCGTTGACTTAGGTGATCCCCTGAATGGATCTTTTCAGTACTTTTATTTGCATCATGGAGCAAATTTCCAGTCTTGCTTGGGAGGAATGTTAAGAAAATCAACGTTACTTCTGATAAAGTTAATCAGTTCCTCCCATTTTGCTGGAGCTTCTCATCCTCATACACCATTTGCCTTTGTTGTACTGGAACACACATCACATCAGGCCTGGACTAGGATTTAGTCATGACAGAGCCAAAACACCTGGTCTCAAACCAATGGCACACGAGGATTCAGAGTCATCTGTACATCTGCTTTGAAGGGCACCCACTGATACCAAGCCAAAGCCAAGGGGTTTGAGGTTTTCATTTTAGATTTGTTTAGACTTTTATTTGTAAATTTAACTGAAGTACAATTACACTGTGCCACAATATAATATGAAAAATTATGGAATATAACAATATGAACTGAATCCTGAAGCTAAAGAAAATGACCAAAAATGGATATGAAAGTAATTGAAGAGGACTGAAATCAAGTCAGTGTGAATCATTGCAAGTTGGCTATTCTGATTCACTTCAGTGAACAATGAATCTTCACTAGGATGACCACAGACACTGAGTTCTGGGGAAACCAGAACTCAACTGAAAAACCTCCAGTGGGGGGAAATGGATGGCAACAGCTTTGTAGAGCCCCCCAACAAAGAGGAGCAGTGTTCACAGCAATACAAGGAGAGGTTCAGATTTTCAGAGGAGAATAAGGCATTTGTATTTTAGGCTTTTGATTATTTGTTTTAAGCTAGGGGAAAAGTAACATGCTGAAATTAGTGAGAAGGATTCGGATATGGGGGTGAGATTCACAGAAAGTAGTGTCCACTGACAAGTCACAATTGTCGATCAGGCAAGCAGGTAGAGATCACAGTGTGACAGGGAAGAAAATGATCCGAGGGGATATGAAATTTGGCCAGAACTGAGTATCCTTGGTGACCATGGATGACAAAGATGAACCTTTGGGTGGGTGTAAATATCCTAAAAGTTTAATCATGTTGAGGGCCCAGGCAGAGATAGTGACCCAGAGAACTCTGTAGACAGAAGGCTTTTCTCAGTATTCAACATAACTGGTGCTGCATTGCTGTATTCTTGGACTATCTTCTAAAGTAACAGTAATTTAATTCAAGAGTATTGATAATATGTGGTATGTTTGATTTTTAATTTTCATTAGTCTAATCATCCATGAGATCTGGAAGGCTGAAAACTTCCTGTAGTGAACCATTGAATTTTGCCCCAGATGTTATAAGGCTAAAATCCATCAAACATTTTTTCCGGATGTTGGCGTTCTTTGGACCTGTACTTTAGGCTGCTGATAGTCATTTAGTAATTTAATAAGAATTTAATGAGTGCCCTTCATGTCAAAATTAGTGTGTTAGTTGCTAATTTGAACAATAAAATCAAGTATGGAACTAATAGTCTAGGGATAAAATAATTAAAACCATAAATAACAAATCAGAAATTACGAGCTTTATTTAATTAGAATCATGGTCCATGTCTCATGAAGATTCCTGAGATACTTTGCAAGTGAGACAGTTCAAGCAGTTGGCCTGGGGGCATTGAGAGCTGTGATTTTCTGGGGTGAGGTATGAGGGAAGAGAGGAGATAGAGGGGAGCTTGGCACACAGAAATAAAATTTAAACCAAGAACTGAAAGGAAACTTGGTGTGAATTCAACAGAAGAGAGAAAAGAAAAGTATGTTCCAAGCAAAGTATGGCAAAATCCCTCAGGTAATAAAAAAATGCAGCTCATTTGTATAACTGGGCAGACGGAACTATAAAAGCATGCCACCAACAGAATGAATCCCTCCTTCCTTTACCCTATGGCGAATCTATATACTCTCCAAGGGTCAGCTGACTCTGTCCTCCCTTGTTAAGTGTTCTTGTCTGGCGCAGGTTCACGTGCTCAGACTCCCTTGGAATTTCTACAGTGAATTTTCTGTGTCTTTCATTTTGCAATGCTCACACACACAGCCTTGTATTGCCATTTACCAGACTAGCTTTACCACGTCTGGCTTTCCTCTCATTCTGTCCCCATGGAGCTTTTATAATTGCTCACATTTTAATACATTGCTTTTGTTATCTGGCATATGGAGTTCTTTGCAAACGCTGGATTTTGCACTGCTGCTGTGCGAACGGTTGAATTGGGTGGAGCAGTAAATCTTAAATCTATACAAGACACGTTTGATTTTTTCTAAATAAATAATTGTGAGCGCGGCATCTGTGTTAGGCACTGCTTTAAGCATTTGGGCTGCAGTGATACAGTCTACTCTCAGCAAGTAAGTCTTCAACATCACGATTTTTAAGTGACCAAATCAGTGTTCAACGTTATATTATTTAAGCAGCCAAGTAGCATTGGCGATGTGTTTTTCTAAGAACAGGAGAATACAAGGGCCGGGAGTTTGGCTCAGCAGCTTAAGCACCTGTCTGGCAGGAGCGAGGCTGTGAGTTCGATTCCCGGTGCTGCAAAAAAAAAAAAAAAAAAGAACAGGAGAATACAGAGAGTTGAAGGATGCACAATAAGGGTGAGGTGCTATCCAGCTTCGTGCTTTATCACTGGGAGTTAATGCCCTGTGAATTCAAGGGTCCACCTACTCTCATTTCCAGACACCTGTTGATGCACAGCCTATAGCACTGCTCTAGGGTAAAGAGTACTCTAGGGAATACACACAAAACACCTATGTCCCACCCATGAAAAACTCATGGATAAAATCATGAACACCCACATTCTATTTTTTACTGTTTTGGGGACTCTGTGGTCCTGGCCAATACTTAGCATGATGGGCTAAGAATGAATCCTACAGAATGGAAATAACAACTGCAGCACTGTGGCTTGGCATATCACTCCCCCGCCCGCAATGCAGAAAACGCTGCCAGGAAGTTCAGCACTGACCTGCAGGTCAGCAGAGTGTAGAGGAAGGAGAGGGAGGGAGGGAGGTCTCCAGGAGGCCCTCCCTGGGAAAGCTGTCCAATGTCATCCCTGGATGTCACAACGGCTGGAGTCCGGCCTTCAGATCTGTGCTTCAGAGTTGTTCTTCTGTTACCTGAGAGCAACTACAGATGTGTGTTCCAGACAAACCTTCTGCCCGCTTCAGAGAAGAGTGGTGTCCAGGCCTCTGCCATCTTTCTGTAACAACAAAAGAGACTTTTCAATCTCAACAAGTTTAGGTTGTCAAGTTGTTAGTCCTGTTTGCTTAGCCTGCTCATTTCCAGAAACATATAGCACACGTTGAGTCCCAAAGAAAATCTTTCAAAATTTGTCACTACATGAAGATATTTTAGACCTAACGTTTCCCTGGGCAAAACACTGTAAATAATTTTAATTTCCCTGTGGCCATAAAACGAAATAGTCAATCTAGGCCATTAGAATTATTCTTTGAAAGCAAATATCTCCTCAATATGTCTGCTTTTGCCCCATGCAGTCAGTTTATGTCCA
>RJWM01043943.1:0-13529 GCA_004363535.1 Dasyprocta punctata | reverse complement strand
TGATGGTGGTGCAAGACATGGGACCTGGGGTTTTGTGCACGATACTCAACCACTACACTACTGAGCCACAGCCTCAGCTTTCCCAGTACAAACATTTCCTCAGAGAAAAAAAAAAAGCACTCAAATTCAGGGCTGTGGTTCTGGTGACAATATTTGTGATGGTCTCAGGTCATCCAGAATCTGGGAGCCAATTGATCCTACCATGATGTTACTACCTAAGGGAAACAGAACCCTCCAGCCTTTCCAGTATATTGCATGTGCTATTAATGTATGTGGGCAAGGTTTGGAAGAAATACCAGACTCTGGGATTCTGCAAGACAGAAAATTGCAATGTTGCTTGGGTACCTAACCTCAGCGTACATTGCTGTGAATGTAACATCATGGATTGCCAAAGAATGGTTCCCTCATAATTTTGATGGACATATTCATTAATATTTGGAAGACTTGGGTGGCCCATGGAGCAGTACTGAGTATCACCCTGGCAGAGAGTATTGTGAACATTTTTTCTAACCTTTCCAAAGAAAAAACTTAGCTCTACTTGTCAGTTTCTTACTCCACTCCTCCCTCAGCCAACCTCCCTCCTACATTTCACTCTCCCTCTCCCTCTCTTCCACATCTGTCCCTGTCTGTTTCACTGTCCCCCCCCCTACTTCTCTGCTTTCCCTTGCTTTCCCCCATTCTGTGTGTTTCCCCTCAGTGGATAGGACAAGACCTGCCTTAGAACCTAGTATGCTGCTCAGAAGAAAGGAAACAATTGGTGGAAAGGCTTTCCGGGGATTAGGTCTCCTGAGGCTTTGCTTGCTTAGTGACAGTGAGTGCTGTTTGGCTCTGCCGTGCTTCCTGTACAGAGACAGAGGGAGATCTCCCAGTCTGGAACCCCAAGCATCTACAGCAAATTATTGAACAGGTAGTGGAACCTGAAGACATCCCAGGATGACTCCATAAAAAGAGGCCAATCTGCTCTGAGCTCTGTGGAGCCCTGAGTGCCTTTAAAGGAAAGGGGCGGAGCTTCTTCATGAAACCCATGACTCTCTGTGGTCCAGGTCATCTCCCAGGGGGTACATGGTCATCAGGGCACATTGCGGGAATCCACTATTGGATGGTGCCTAGGGCCATGGGCCCCTCTGCGCAGGCGCAGGGGTGTGTCACGCGTTGCATTGTGGGAGTGAACGTTGAGGAGCTTTGCACGTGCCTCATTGTGTGAGGAGAATGCTGAGCTGTGCCAGAGCTCCAGGCGTGGTTTGCGCAGGAGCTGTCGCAGGGACATGGAGGTCCCTGAGAATCGCGCAGGTGGCACAGACGTGGTAGACAGTGCTACTAATGGGTCAGATGTCCCTGGATGCCCTGAGAGGTGTGAACGTGCAGAAGCCCAGGGCACTGTCCCCGGACAGCTTGGGGCAGAAGGCGCTGCACCCTGGGAACATCCAGAGGACCGGGGGTCCGTGCAGCGTCAAGTAGAGGGTGGAGACGCCTTGCCCTCAGCCCAAGACCCTGAGCCTGAGCTGCTGAACTGGTATCCTTTCCGAGGGATGTGCTGGGGGCGGCCAGGGACGGGAGGGGGAGGCAGAGGGGCCAAGGGGCTCGTGCTCTGGAGACAGGAGGACGAGTAGGGATCCCCAGGGCCTGGGGGAAGCGGCCTGGGTGCAGGGAGGTGTCAGGGAGTTCGGCCCGGGCACCACAGCCTGCAGAGACCCTATAAGGGGTCTGGGAGTCACGAGGGACCCACGGGCAGGGAGGAAGGCGGTGTCCTCGCCAGCGCCACCTTAACCAGGTCTCCAGCAGCGCCCTTACAGTTCCTTTCCAGTTTTCCGTGGATGCGGAGCTGGCTCGCTGGTACCTGACACCTGTCGCAGAGACTCTGCCGCGTGAAGTTTACAAGGAGCTGTTGGTGTGTGGCAGTGATCTGATGGTGTAAGTTCTGCACAGGGGCCGGCTGTCTGGGAGTGGCAGGAGGAATCTGGGCGGGTCTCTGGGCGATGGGGCGTCCAGGGGGACACGTGGAGACCCCCAAGCTGTGGTCTAAGGAGAAGGCTGGGTGTGCTGGGCCTGTGAGGGCTGACTGGGGCGCTCTAAGCCACAGGTGGAAGGATTGCGTGGAGGGGCAGACGGTGCTGGGGGAGAGACCTGGGTAGCAGTGGTGTGATTTTGTTTTCCCTTTCCCTTAGTGTGTTATGTGCAGCAGACACCAGGGTCCTGGAACTTTCTATGGATTTCTTCCTCAGGAGGCTCTCCTCGATGGTACAGATCTTGAAGGGCATGATTTCTCCTTTTCCCCACCTACCTGAGGTGAAAAAATTTTGGAAAAGTGATTGAATTTTCATCGTGCAACTTCCAGCCCTAGACACGACATCCTTCCCTAGGGCTCTGATCCTAGATGCTGACTCTGTGTCTAGGAGGGCCATGATGGCCTCTCCAGGCTGCCTTCATGCATAAATGTTTGTTGATGCCAAAAATAAAACTGAGTCTTTTTTCCATGTCCGAATTTATGGTGTTTTCAGTGTCTATTCATCCAGATTTACTTGCATTTTTCCTCAGTATAGACAACAGTTCTGAGATTTAGATAGACATCATAGTGGAAGACAATTTAGGGAGTGCAAGAACATGAAAATTCATTAGGTCTTCCATTCAGCATTATATCCCATCTGCATTTTGAAACATATTTGCACATTAAGAGTGAAAGGCATGTATGAAATAAATAGTAATTTCCTAATTGGAAAAGGTTTTATTAGTGAGTCTAACAATATATTTGTACCCTGAAATATTTCATGTGTTGTTAGCAAACAACATTGGTTCCTTACTTTTTATAGAAAGAGTAACAAATCAGAAAGAAAGGAAAAAATAAACATGTTTTGGCTTACTTTGCCTGTTTCAGATCAGTGAACAAAATTGATGAAGGCAGAGCTGAAGTGTGAGGGAGAGATGGCTTTGTGTTGGGGAAAAGTACTTAGAAGGAAAATCACCTGGCAAAGCAGACAGAACGCTTCTGCACAAAACCTTGAAAACAGTGTTATGGTTGAATGAGAATGTGATGCACATCACAGGCAGTCTACTAAGAGAATGCACAGGCACCAAGAACGCCCCCTTTCCTGCATCCAGGCAGGTGTCCGCACTCCATGCACCTTCTCGGGAAGGAGAGACCAGACAGCGCATCACTCTCACATAGTTTGTCCCCAGTAAAGGAGGAGACTGTGACCACACCTGTATTAGTCAGTCGTTGTTATGCTCTGAGCGTCCCTGTCTTCACAAATTACAGATCAATGTCCTAAGCAGTGCTGCACTCACATGTGTAGACTGTCTCTGAGACCTGGGGAGGGGCTCAGCATAACTGAATAGCAGAGGAGTCACGTTGGAGCTATTGAGAGAAAATCAAGTGAAAGCACAGGTCACTGGAAGAAAGGGAGAGGGGTACACACCTATGACATCATTCTGAAGGAAGAGACTTTTAGATCTAACAAGAAATATGTGTAGTCCTTTATACGACAATTATCCACTGATTTTCTAAAACATATATATGTACTATATTGCTCTATTTTGTATCTACTCTGTCTTCCTCTCTTCTTTCTTGTGTCCTGTCTTTTATGATTCATGTTGTACAAGCTCTATTTGTTTATTGAAGAATACAGGAGAATCATGTCATCCAACACTGCTCACCCTGTTTTCCGTCCACTTTCTTCCACTACGGTTCTAGTAGATTCTGTCCATTTCTGTGGGAACTTCCTACCTCCTCTTCCAGCAATGTGGAAACTTTTCTTGTAGTTTTTCTCATTGGCTTGATTTTTGTGACCTCACATAGGCAAAATATGAAGCCATCTCCCTTGTCCCCTGTTTGGCTGTGTCTTCTACTATGATGGACTACAAAGGTAACATCCTAAGACTTTTCATTCCTCTGAAGCTGGAAACCTAAACTCCATCATACACATTTCTTTTTATTTGGTGTTCCACTGTTGGTGGTTCTTTAGTTGTGTGTTTGTGTGTGTGTGTGTTCTGTTTGTTTCTTTGTTTGTTTGTTTTTTGCTAACAAGTTCATTGAGCTACAATTACTATGGTGTGAATTGCATCCTGAGTTAGGCCTTAGAAATTTAGCAGTTGTATACATACACCTGGTTGTAGAAAAATCAGGAGCAGACCTAGTACTTGATTTTATGAAATGAAAACCTGAAAACCTGTAAGAAAGTGGGAGTACTGGCCAAATTTATGGAAAGTTCGGATCGGGAAACACTGAGAATGAAGAAGTCAAGAGTTGTTAGTGTTGCATGTGTGTGTTGGCCAACATAACCGGCATCCCTCCAGACACAGTGCAGTGTGTCATTCTGCATCTCTAACAGGGAGCCAGAAAAATCAAAACCAAGCAGCAGTCTATTGAAATCAGGATTCCAGGACGTGGATGCACAAAGCTCGCTTACTCCAATGAAGGCCAGTTCTCCTTGATCACCTCAGTCTCAGATACCTTCAAGCTCATCAAGTGCCTGCTCTCCTGTGCTTTCCTTTTCCTGAAGGGTGGCACCAGCTTGGACAGTGCTAGTAAGAAGAGTATGTCCAGTGTCTGTGGCCAGTTAGAAGGAAAGACAGCAAAATAACCCCCCATTCAGTGAGTATTTTCAAGTTCTATGGTGGTGGTCCCCAACTCAGGAAGGTCAAGGCCTACAATTATTCAACAAGAAACACTTGAAAGAGCTTGGTGACATTTTCATGGCGTCAGTGTTGGTCATGGAGACAATGTACCTTGTGATAATGCTCAGGCCTGAGGGCACAGGAGGGCAGATTCAGGGAAGCTGAGGACTGTGACTGTGTGGGAAGATTCTCTGAAATGGCTGTAACAGATGAGGAAAGGGTCTGCTTGTATCTTAATGGCACAGGCCCATATAATGCCTGTTCCTAAGGGCAAATGATCCACAATGCTCACAAGGTGAGAAAACAGGCAGGATATAGTGTGGGAGTAGGGACTTGTGGTGTCACTGTAAGTGGTTTCAAAGTAGATGTTCATGAGAATGCAACAAATGTCATTTGTTAAACAAAAATTCTCTTCTATTCTAGGGGTTCTTGAGCATGTGCTATAGGTCTGGAAATTCTCCAATGTTTCAAGTGCCACGTACTATTGGGCCAATGCTTCAGATACATTATCAATCTCAATTCCATGAGAGATTCTTATTCTTTGCTCACTAGCACTTGTGTGTTCTTTCCTTCACAGTAACCTCCCAAGTAGGGGCACGATTGTCTTCTGACTTTGGGTTCATGGCTAGTTTCCCAAAGTGTGAGCTCTTCCTGCAATGCACTTGACTGTGTTTCTGCCAGTAGCAGCAAAAGTGTCATGATGCACATTGAAAATATTTACATTCATATAAACTCCAAAACCAGAGACTGGAGAACGAAGGCGAATTTATTTTATTTTATGACCAACAAACAAGCACATAGCACATACTAAAGTGTTTCCAGATTTTGGGAGATTTGGTTGCAGTTAAAGTTTTTCTCTGTCGTACTGTGTTGTGTATGTTCCTGTCTCACCTGCGACTTCTCAGGGAGCTTTGGGATTTGTCCATCTCATAAACACCTGCACTGCACGTGTGCTATGCATACATTTTCCAATAATTCATTCCAATAAACTCTTACAAAAATGCCAAGAAGCTCCCAAAATACATCCCAATGTACCCGGCAAGAGAATTAGATTGCCGTGCACGTGAAATTATTTTTCACCTATTTGAGTAGTTTATTTTTTGTTTGTTTCATTGTTTTGTTTTGTGTCTCCCGCACATAACCCAGGCTCTAAACATCACAGCCCAAAGTAAATATTTATGTAAAAAATGCTGTTGCTATTGAAGCTTGGCAGGGTGAGCAAAGGGAGAGGCAGGACTATTTCCATGATACGGTGGAGGGCAGGTGAGGCCTTTCTACAATCTGGAAGATTTTTTTTTCAGTGTAGAGAAGTAAATTCAAAACAGACCTTGGTTAAGGTCAGAAGAAATGGGAAGCGTGTGTTTTCTAGACAACTCACAATGATAGTCTGTGTCATGGCCCTGTCAGTTACTACAAAGGGTTCCTAAGAATTTCTCAAGATGAGTAGGTCTCAGTGTCTTTATCTGCAAAATCATCTTGGCACACTTTTCTGGTTGTAGAGACCAGAGCAATAGAAGATTTTTCAAAATACATGGCAATATTTCCGACATACTGTGTGTTCAATACTTGTTGATATAGAGCTGATTCCAGTATGTCCTGAACCTCGGATGCTACCACTCGCTTTCTAGAAAATTTGCTTGGGTGTTTCCCTGGGAAACTTCAGCTCACAAGGAAACTGAAGAGAAAATAGTGGATAAATAATAGAAAACATGGAGATAGATCCCTTGCAAATAGGAAAGTGTTCTATAGATACAGAGTAGTGGCAAAGACAAGAGGGAGCAGGTATTAAAATTAAGGTATGTGACGTATGTGTTCAAACAACTTTTAACTGTGAAATTAAGAAAATTAAAAATAAATTTCTCCCTTCAAATTTGACTGCTGTTTGAAATGCGGGCCTGAGGGAAACAGACGATGTGAAATAGGGTCATAAGTGTGGATCCTTACTTCCAAACAGCTGCTGTGCTTGTGTCAACATAGGTGGTCACAACCCATGCGGGTCTTCTCTCTCTGTTCATTTATCCCTCCCTATCTCCCCACAGCTACCAGATACACACAGAGAAGAAGCCATGTGCAAAACCAGCAGGAAGGTGGCCATCAGGTGGGCACACAAATACAGCTCTCTCTTCCCAGAGAGGATGGTCAAGAAGGAGGTTCGTAAGTTAAAAGGTAACTTGGGCAATTGAGCAACATACTGCAACAAAATTTTAGGAGAAGCATTTCAGATGTACTCTGTGGTAGAGTGCTGAGCTAGCACGCAGTGGACCCTGGGTACAGTGTTCAGTGCTGTAGGGGGGAAACAGAGGAAGGTGAGCACCAGCAAACAAGGAATAGAGACCTCCCCAGAAAATGACTGCAGTAAAAAGCATCATTATGAATACATACTCTTGTTTTTCTTGCCAACCAATCAGGCCCAAGTAACTGTGGGAGCTCTCATAGGTAAATTCACAGCATTTTAATAACAGGCAGAACACCCAGATACATCACTACTGGCGCAGGAGACCAGAAGAGCAGTATGAGATAACACGTTCCAGCACACATCTGAGAGCACTGCGCTCAACAATAGCAGGGTCAGTATACATCTGAGGTTCACCTAGAACTTCCTCCAGGACAGACCACATGGCACACCTTTAAACACACTTAATAAATGTAAGAAGACTCAGAGGGCCAGAATTCATATCTGTATGTCTCCTGAAGAAAACACTATGCATTTAGAATTCAGTAACAAGGGAATTGGGGAACTTGCTAAATCAAAGGAACCCCAGAAATACTCTATCTGCATGTGATCTTTAGTCCTGCAGTCAAAACACACAACCTGGCTGAGAGAAATAAACCCCAGACATTTATTTCCTCAATGTCCCACAGGAATCAATACTGGGCTGAAGTTGCCCACCAGGATGCGGTATGCTGAGCCCATCTGCCTGTCTTGTAGGGGCCGTAGACATGCTGCATCCTCACATAATCACATTCTGTGCACGCAAATCCCTGGTATTTCCCAATCTTCCCTGTTCAAAGGGAAGTCAGAGAACCAGGGCCCTTGTGCCCACTGAAGAGTGTGCTGATTGTGGAACGAGCTTGTTAACACAGAAAGACATTTTTTCTAAGGTGGTCAAGAATGGCGATGGAGACGAAATCTGAAATCTGCCCTCTCAGGGATACTGGTGTGGCAGAGAAGGACCATGTCTTAAGGCCTGGGAAAAGGTAACCTGATATAAGAGTCAGCAGTGCGCGCGTGCACAATCAATTGCCATAGAGCTCTAGTGTTCATATTTTCTGAAAAGAGAAACACCATGATCTGATGTGGAATTTTTGGTTCTTTAACATCAAATTGTCACCCATTGTCCACCTGACTGAGCTCCTATGAAGCTTGAACGGTGTCACCAGAGCAGACTTCCAGTCTCAATAAAGCAACCCAGGCAAACTTTACCATCCTGACCCACCTGACAAAGGTGACGTCTACCAGAATGTTAGAGATATCTGCAGAATCTCTAAGTTTGGGAATCCTTCAAATCAACAGAAAGAAGTGACTGAAAGCAAGTAAATGCTGGGGCTTTATTTATGTCATTCCTTTGGTTTAAAAATCACAAGTCTGGTGGAATTCAAGGTTACCCTCAGGACTGTGGTCTCTATAAAGAACCCATGGCCAAGCACAAGTCTATTCTGAGGTATTGTAAGGAGACCAATATATAAATTTTGTGCGAGAGGTCAAAGTTCTGTTCACAACATTATCCAGTGAAACATAGAATTTGTCACAAAAGAAACCAGGATACACTTTGAAATGCACAAAAACAAAAATGTACATGTGTTGAGCTTCCTCTATAATAACTCAGGTAGAAGATGCTGCCTAGCATGTATGATGCACTGGTTTTGATCCACTCTACTGCAAAAAAAAGAAAATAAGTAGAAGAAAGAACATGTATACCAGAAATCTATCAATGGAGAGAAAAGCAGGAGTCAGAAACATGAACTACACAACTTATTTTAAATAGAAAAATGATGCCAAACAAAAACTTTGTGTAAAAACTTAGAGGAAAATAAATGAGCAAATCCACCCAAAACAAGCATATGTAAGTGAGGAATAATAAATGTTAGTGTAGAAGTGATGGAATAAATGATAAAAAGTAAGTGGATATTGATGTAACCACATTTGGAAATTTTGCAGTATTAATGAAATGGACCCATACTTAGCTAGACTAAGCAACATAATAGAGAGGAGTTCAAAATTCCAAAAATCATTCTCAAAAGTTACGTAGTACATGATTATAAGACATTGTGGAGAAGGCAATAAGAGAGATGCTGCAAGGTTCCTGATTGACAGTGGCTCACTGACGAGGAAGGAAAGAAAAGTTGACTAGTTGAAGGCAGGGAAATTTTGGGTGAAGGAAATGTATTCTGAACAATACTGTGATATAACCGTGATTCCTTCATGACTACAAATTTGGCAAAACCTGTTGAAATTGATACTGAACTTAGCATAGGATATTTCAAACCTTGAAACGAATGTGTCAGAAAGAATGGTGTTAAAATCAGTGTGTGTAGGACTACCACATAGGAGACAATTTGAGGGACTCTCCTTGAATACAGATCAATTGCTGCAAAATTAGTCTTATTTCCATGTACTGATATGTGCAGACTGGGCTATACTATTCCATTCTCCCTTCAATTTGCTCTAAGTAATGCAAATAAGAACAGCTAGGATACTAGTATATAATCTTTCAGGTCAACTGATAGTTTCCTGTTTCCTCACATAGTGTCTCTGTAAAGGACTGAGTGAAGCAGGATGGCAGAGCCACTCAACTCCAGGAATGTCAGCTGGGTATGAGCCTCAAAGCAAGAGGATATTACTCCCTAGGGAAAAAGAGTTTACATATCAGAAACTGTAGCAACAGCCTCCAAATATAATTCAAACTCTACTTTAAATGAATTATGCAGAATGATTTTTCTGTGATATCATTCTCCCTGCATTTTGCAAAGGTGTTTTTCTGCCTCCCTGGTTAGCCAACTCAGGCTACTCAAGTACTTTCCGCCAACCTCTCTGTCACTCATCCTCGAACTACACCCTTCTCTGCAAGATAATAGATTCTGGGAGAGGCATTTGATCAAGGCCTTTGTCCGCATATCCTCACTTGGATCGTGCTTAGGACCCCTTGGCTTCCCTTAGCTTTGAATATGTCTTGGTGTGTTTACCCTTGCTGTGGGTTGCATTGGAGATGGAAGATTGGAATTAACTTACCGGGATTCCAATAACATTTAAATGGGATTATAAATGTAAGCTGCCCAATTGTGAGGAAGATTAGAAATGTGATTACAATACTTAGATTACAATATTCAGTATTTGTGTTACAACACTGCTGTGCTGTTCCAAGTTTTGAGAAAGGCAATGCAGATGCTCCCCTAGCACTCCCACTGAACAGGAACCTGGGGAAATGGGCGCAGGCACACTGCAAGATGTTTCTTGGGTTTCACTGAGTCTTTCAGAAGGACTCTCCATCACAGAGTTGGGGGATAGATTGAGTGCAGGTATTTGGACCTGCATTTTGTCTTGAAGTTTGTGCTGCATGGCTAACCTCCACAGCTCAATCGATGGTTCCCTGTCCTATTTGAGAAGATCGATGCCTTGCCCCACCCAGAGTGAGAATAAGTTTACCATGTGTGCAGGGCTCCAAGACATGAAATGTGCCATGCAAGATAAGAGACTCTTAGGGGATGAAGTAAACCACATCAATGAATGCACACTTCAATCCCAAGACATATTCATATGCAGGTGTCCTAAAACTATCAGGACGAGAATGCCTTGAACACAGTGAAAAGACAATTCTCATTACCTCAATCCTTTGTGGTAGGGAATTTCATGTAGGTTACACTGAATACAGCTCCAATTGTTCAATACTCAGAGTATGCCTTTCATGTCAGAAGACATTTGGACTTTGACTTTTGAAAATCCCTGGAAATGTTCAGACTTGAGGAAGTGACTATTTTGTTTCTTTTCCTTGAGGGATGGTTGCATTATTTTGAGATAAATTGTGAACTTAGTAATATTGTCTTTTTTTGAAGGCTGAACATATTTTAAGATGTTTTTCGATGTGGAATTCACATGGGCTGAATTTCATCGTTAATTTTGACAGGATAACAAGGCGGTGAAACTAGCAGTTCATGACAGGACAGTCCTGGATGTGTGTGTGGGAGTCATGAAGCCTGAGCTTCAGCAATATGTGTGACCTGTGGCCCATTCTCATCTGCTACTCATCCACTTTCCAGCCATCATGAACCGAGCAACTTTGTGCCTCCAAGGTCTTCTCCCATGCATTTTCTGCCTTGGACACAGCCTGTCACAGACTAAAACCTTGGACCAATTGATCCTTTGCACCTCACAGTTTTGGTTATTGTATCAGCGAAATGACAAGCAAGCATAAGTATTGCCTTGTGATTCTGGAATTAACTTTGGAATGTAACAGAAAAGAGAGATAGAGAAGACCTAGCAAGCATACATAAGCAACTCAATGTAAACACCAAAACATGAGGAAGGCCTGGGGGAGACTGAAGACTGTGGAACTGGATAGGGGCAGGGAAGCTGAGGGCTGCACAGGTAGCACATGACAGCATCAGCCAGAGGAAAGTTTTGAAACTCCTGCTTCTATGTCATGGGCTGAGGCAGCACCTCATACTGGAGATGCCAGTGACATATGGGTAACACCAGATAACAAGAAAAAAGAGACAGATAATGTAGTTCCAGAAATTATGCTTGTAACCACCTGAAACCACTCTAGTGGGTGAGATCTGGCTTTGAAATCCATCACTGTTTTCATGGAATGTAAGCAGTGTACCAGAAATAGATTAGCAAGTAAATGCCAGTCTTGCAGTCATAGAGGACATGCTTTAATCAATTAAGCAAATGTAGTGTATCTCCATCCATGTGCAAATGCATCTGTAAACTTATGTGCATAAAATATTGATTTATTAGACATACATTTTATATAAACTAATACATGTGCATATATGCTCTGCATTCGGATAGTCTCCATGAACACTTTACATGCTTTCTCTTTCTATCAATCTAAAGTCTATACCAAAATTTGGTAGAGTTTGAACAGCATAGTGAGTCTAACTGAGCTCTAAAAAGTGGAAATAATGATCTAGAGTATGAAAAGTCAGATCTCCTAGGAGGACCTGGCTGTCCTTGGGGATGTCGCCAAATTCCTGAGCTTCTCAGCCTTGTACCAGAGGTCAGCAGTAGAGACACAGACCAGGAATATCAGCCTGAATCTCCCCATTATTGAATGACTGCCATGGCAGGGAACTCCTGGAGATCCAGGGAATCTGACCAAGGTGGGCAGAATCAGAGGCCAGGCCCTGCTGTGAACCAACCTGACGAGCCCAGGCAAAACAGAGGGCACCTATACGGTCCTGTCCTGCTCTTGAAGCCAGACCCTTGGTTCATCGCTCCATGTAACATCCACTGATTTCCTGATCTGTGGCATGAGATCTACTTGAGGGCCTTGTTCTGAGTTCCTTTAAAGGTGAGGATTACAGCGAGACCCCAGCTTAATAGAGGTCAAGATGATGGGCCGTGGTTGCTGTAGGAAGGCCCAGGCAAAAAGATGTTTCCCACAAAATCCAGTTCGCTCTCCCTTGTCAGCCTTGCATCCTTAAGAAGGATTGTTAACTGAGATCTCTTTACACCTAGAGGATCTTGGGAGTTACAGCATGGGTCAGTGCAGAAGAGGCTGAAGTCTATGGAGGAGTGGATTCTGCCTGCAAGGAAAGAAGGTGATGACCCCTTGGGAGGAAATTGTGTACCCCAAGTGTTCCATTCCACTCCTTCATTCAGCCTTGGGGTAGGCCAGTCATGTGGCTAGCTGGAACCTCCACTGGCGTGCTGTTCTTGGGTCAGAGAGAGTTGCCATCACTTCTGAGTTCCTGGCTTCAAGTGAGGGGAGCAGAGAGGGCTGGGCTTCCTTAAGATCATGTTGAATTGAGGTGCTGTGAGGTGAGATGAAGTCTCACTCCAGGGAGATGGTCCACAGACAATGCAAAATTACCTGAGTTGTCAGCTCTGTATCCTAGAAGGAATTCTCAGGTTGGGGCCACTTTGTCCTCAGGGGCCCCCGATTACAGAGTCTGAGACTTGTTGTGAGCCCCAGGCTTCAAGAGTGAAGGCAAAGTGGAGATGATCTGGGATCAGACAGCTCAAGGTGAGGGCTGAGGTTGGAGTAAGGTAGCCCCATCGCAGAGAGATGGTTCCAGAATGTTCTAGAAAAGCCCCTGCTTCCTACTCTGCAGTGCAAGGTGCAGAAGTCTCACAAACACAACCGAGAAGCTAAACAAAAACAGTAAATCATGAAGAAGCCCTGGGAGACATGGCAGATGGTTGACTTGGGACTTGTGTTTGAATCAGGCAGGAAAGTTGAGGGGTCTGCACTGAGGCTTGCACAGGTGACCCATAAGAGCATGAGCTAGAAGAAAGGTTTAAACCTCCTGCCTCTCCAACGATGCACAGTCTGAGGCAGCACCTCATACCAGAGATTCCAAGGACCTACTTGTAACAGCAGGACACCAGGACACTGGAGACAATTTGGAGCAGAGACTCTACTAATAAGCACCAGAAACCACCCTGGGGGGTGAGGACTGGCTTTCAATACAAGTGGTAATTAACAAAACATAAAGAAAGCAAGAAATACAGAAAAGAAAATATAGCTGTGAATCATGCATGGTAAACATAGCTATTCTACAATCAAACACGAGTCTCCTTTCTTCTGCCCCAGGGATCCCTGGGAGTCAGAGTTCTCCTGCGAGGTGGACATTTTCAGGTCCGTAGAGGACAGGGGTCTAGGTTGTGCTAAGAAGCGAAGTGAAGACTTTTAGAAAGGACAACAGTGACCTACAGGATACAGTTATTCCCTTTCTGTCACACTGCAGGCACA
>RJWM01043942.1:0-13546 GCA_004363535.1 Dasyprocta punctata | reverse complement strand
TCTTCATCTATTCTGATCAGTTTTGGCTTGAAATACACTTCATCTGAAATTAGGATAACTACTCCTAGTTTTCCCATTTTTGGTTGTGTGGAATATTGTTTTCTATCCCTTGATTTTTTTTTTTTTTGACTTGTGAATATTTTGGACCTCCACGTGTTTCTTGTGTACTAGATACTGCTAGAGTTTTTTCAAAATTCACTTTGTCATTCTGTATCTTTCAGTTGAGGAACTGAGACTGTTCACATTGATAGTTATTACTGAGAGTTATTGACTTATTCCTGTGATTGCATTATTTTCCTGTGGTTGATTTCCTTATTTTCCTACTGTTTAACTGCTCATCCTACCAGGTGTATTCATTTTATTTGACTTATGGGCATTGTTGCATTCATTGCCTCTTTCTAGGATATCCTTGAGAATTTTTTGTAATGCTGATTGCTAGTCATGAATTTCTCTATATTCTCCTTGTCATGGAAATACTTTATTTCTGCATCAATTTTAAACGAAAGTTTTGCAGGATATACAATTTGGGGTGGGAAGTTTTTATTTTTTAGGGTTTGAGACACCTCACTTCAAGACCTCTTGGCCATTAACGTTTGTGTTGCAAACCTGCTGTAATTGTAATGGGTCTAACTTTATATGTGATTTATTGTTTTTCTCTCACAGCTTTTAAGATTTGGTGCCTAATGCACTTCTAGGACTTTGCCTATGATGTGGCATAGAGAGACTCTTTTGGTCCTGGGTCTTGGAGGTTCTATATGCCTCAATTATCTGCATGTTTATTTCTTTCCCTATATTTGGGTTTTCTACTATTATTTTTGCAAATAAGTTTTTTTTCCATTTGTGATATCTTCTGATTTTTCACTTATTGCAGTTGCTCTTAGGTCAGTCTTCTTTGCATCATTCTAGAAGCTGTTGCATCATTATTCTTGTTCTCATGTTGTTTTTATGGTATCTGAGTAATTGGTCTTCGAAGGCTTCCCTGTCTTCTAATTCTGAATTTCTACCCTCACGCTGGCCAATTTTACTGCTCATATTGTCAACATAATTTTTAAACTCTTGGATTTCTAATTGAAACTTTTCACAGACTGTAATTTTTTGCTAAACTCACATATTCTTTGCTAAACTATATTCTACCATTTTGTTTCACTCAACCAGCTTTTTATTAGTGTCTTCTGAAAGCCCTTTGATCATTTTGGTTATTACTTCTGTTATCTGTTAATTTCTTTTGTGATCACACTGAGAATCTGTTTGATCTGTTTTCTAACTTCCTATGTTATATTTTTTAAGTAATGTGTGTGTGCAGCTTATGCTGTTTTCCCATTTAGTGCCCCCTCAGTTCACTTTGGAAGACTTGGGAGTATTGGGAGACATTTTGTTTGCTTGTCTTCTCATGTTTCTATTGTTTGTTTGTTTCATTTTGTGCTAAGCTTTGTGGATATTTATAGTGGAAAGACTTTGTTGCTAATACAGAGATCGCTTTAGTTTCTCACTTTTCAGTGATGTACTTTGGGCTTGGATAACTATAGTCTTTTGCCTTTGCTCAAAGATCTGACCACCTCAGTTAATTTGGGAAGGGAGATGCAGCATGATTTGCCCAACACCACGTTCTCTGGGAATATGCCCCAGTATTATTAATATCACAAATACAATCTTGGTGCTGCTTTAAGGAGAAAATCCATTGATAACAAGAATGCAAGTCTGGCAATATCAAGTGTTATGGCTTATATCTACAAGTCCTTCACCCCGAAGTCTCATGCCAACATAGGTGGAGCTTTAGGGAGGTGACTGGATCATGGGTGTGCGATACTGGGTTAGCCCACTGATTGGCTTAGCATAGTTCTGGTTATGCATAATGGATTTACTGAAGAAGGAACACTCACCCTGGATTGGTTTGTAGCATGGATGAAATAAAAAGGAAAAGAAGGGAGTCTCTGTGCT
This sequence comes from Dasyprocta punctata, assembly GCA_004363535.1. Taxonomy (NCBI): domain Eukaryota; kingdom Metazoa; phylum Chordata; class Mammalia; order Rodentia; family Dasyproctidae; genus Dasyprocta; species Dasyprocta punctata. The sequence goes on along the minus strand of RJWM01043942.1, from coordinate 11,608 downwards.
TCTTGTTTCCCATGTTCTTTTTTTTTTAATTAATTTTTTTTGTCTTTTTTTGTGAGTGTGAATATTATTTTTGTTTTATTTTTATTTTATTTTGGTTTTTTTGTTTGTTTGTTTGTTTTCTCCTTTTTTCCTTCCTTCCTATTTTCTTCACCAGTTTCCTGTTAATGGCTCCATGCTGACCTGCTCTGGAGCCTTCAACTATGTGCTGAAACCTCTGCAAACTGTGAGCTAAAGTAAATTTCACTAAATTAACATGCCAGTGTCCAATATTTTGTCCTAGGAATGAAAAAAGTAACTAAGACATTGAGCAAATCAGCTATAGTAGTACTGTCCAAGAAAAATTGGATAGCAACATAAGAATCAATTATGTACAATTCTTAGCCCTAGAGACAAAATCCATAATTATACTATAAACACTAAGACAGTCCAGGTATACTAAAAGCTAAATGACAAAGATTCAACCCCCACAATCAGATACCAGGTTCATCCAGAATTTCTATGAATTTGAAAGTCCCAAAGTGGCAATCTAATCTAAAACAAATCTAATCCTGTTGCTGGCTTGCTAGGATTATGTAGAACAGATTTGGGCTCTGACTGACCCTCTTGTCTACCAGTAAGAACAGAGTCACACCTGCAGTCCCCAGAAGATAACCAGAGACTTGAAATCACAGCAAAATTTCTCTTTTTTTCTTCGTCATGATCTGTTCATTTTTTAAAAATTACATTGTGTGTGTGTGTGCATGTGTGTGAACATTGTTTTCAGGGGTTTATTTTTGGTTTTGTTCTTTTGTTTTGCTTTATCCTTCTTCCCTTCTGCCCAATCTTCTTCACCAGTTTCATGAGGCTTAATCTTCCTTCCACCTTCAGCACTGCTACTAATCTAACTTTCTTCTTTCATCTTTCTACTTTTTCCTCTTCTCTCTTTTAAATTTTCTCCCCTTAGGGTAAAATTACTCTATTGAGTGAATATTTATTGGACGTAATTTTCTGAATTTTCTGATTTGACTTAGATTTTGTTATAAAACTATAAATCTTGTACCTAGGGTAAAAGGTGGCAATTTTTTTTTCTGAGCTGCACTGTTTATTTTGCTATTTGAAACCTGAGTGACAGTATGCCACTGTAGTTAAGGGGTTTCATCTAAACTTTTACTACACTGCAGGTACAGAAATATATGGACACATTTCTGGAGAATTGACATTTTGCAAAATGCAGCAAACATTTTCATTTATACATGAGAAAAGGAAGTGTTCAAAAGGGTATGCATTTAGGTTATTTGTGAGAGAATTTCTACAGGTAAAACATGTTTAAGTTTAACCAACAGTAGCATGTCAGTATATTTAAAATTATGACAAAATCTTCTCTCTGGTCATGTTGCCCATGACAAATTACTATGATGTTGTATGTTTAGGGCAAGATGTCAATACAGCATAAATCCCATGGTATTTTGGTTTTCTTCTGGAGATTAAAGCTGCTTTTCTTGGGATAAATGCAGCAGCAAAACATAAACCAGTTGATCAAAAAAGCACTTCTGCCATAACTCCAATAATTTTCAGGACACATCAACCGACAGTAGTTTTGCCATTCCCAGTTCTTTCAAGGTTTGGAACTCTGCACTTCAGTAGGTCTGTACGAGCCTGCTCTCTGTTAAGCCAGTTTGCTGACTATGGCCTGGTTGAGAGAACTGAGTTGGTTGGTCCATTTATCTAGTGCAGTATAACGGGCACCACCTCTTTTCTGATGATCCAGTTCAAGGAGCTGGTTCACTTGATCGATTTGGCCATGGATAGTGTTATCCAATGTGCACTGCACCAGCAAACTTTCCACATCAGCTACGTCTATGTTTAACTCCTTAGAAATAAAAGGAATATGTATTCTTGTGTAAGGCTTAATTAACTTTATGAGCACTTGTGTTCTGATGTTTCATAAAAGCTCTTTGATGTGTTCTCTTATGAAAGGATCATCCATGATGTTGCTGTGATTTGTTTTCAGAATCTTTTCGAATTCAGTGGTGTCATTATTCTGATAGGCACTTACTAAATTTGTCATTGCTAGAATTTCTGGATCATTTTTATATGGCTTAGCCTCCTGTGAGTCAAATGGATTTATCCCCAATTTCATTAGCATGTTTGCTAGCACCAAGTACTTTAAACAAGGAGTTCGTCTTGGACTTCCTGATTCATTATAATTCTTGAAGGCTTCAAAAAATCTGCTTGTGCCTTTTCAAATTCACCTTCTCTCAACTGCATCTTACCACCACATTCTCTGATGATACCCATGATCAGCGGGTGTGGGATGGCAGACTTGATGCACAGTGACTGTTCATAGAGTTTTCAGTTTTTTGTTATTTTTCTGTGCTGTGTACATTTGAATTTCCAAGGCATATATTTCTAATAACTGCGTGCCCTTTTTCAGGTCATATTCTCCATCATCAGTCTGGCAGGACTGATGTAACTGGCATAAAATTTTTTGAAGCTTTCCATATTCCTCTCATTCTAAATATAATTTTCCAAGCTTTGTGTTTGTCTTAAACCACAGCCTATCATTCTTAGCATCTTTCAAAGCTTCTAGTGTTGTTTCATAGAATTCCTGCAGTAAATCCATCTGTTTAGAAGTGGAGATATAATCAAGAATAGAATTAATAGATTTTTCAGAATAATTTCTTGTGACTGCACTCCAAATATAGGTCAAAAGTTGCTTATACCTATTCATCATTTCTGGGAAGTTCGTCAACTTGAAATTAATCTTAATCATTTGTTTCAGTGCTTTAAATCCCCATTCTCCTTTTTCACCTTCAAGTTCCAAAACCTTCTGGAAGCTGCTTAAAGCTGCTTTTGGGTCATCCTCTTGCAACGCTTTGGAATTATAGTACTGATTTTCCAATCCACATTTGGCTCAGAGTTATTGTCTTCAGAGTATTCCAGGTCATAGTCCTCCTCATCATCGCACATGAAATCATCCTCCATGTCAGACATCTTGGCCAGGAGGGGGGAGGGGCCAAAGGTGGCAAATTATTAATTAACACATTTTGTCATTTTCCAGTATGTTTGATACTAATACTATTGTTGACTATACTACTTTAGCCAGGGTAACATAGTTTTTGTGATCAATAGATCTTCCTTGCATGACAATACCTAGATTGCCTGGAGGGGGGTATCATAAACAAGACTACAGCCCAGTACCAAAGAACCTCGTGTTAGACCAAATAGGCTGCAACCTTTCATCCCAATAAACAGAAGAGGTAGGAACCTGGAACAGGCCCAAAGACCAAAAGCCAACTACACACAGAAGACATTTCCTAAGAATCTCAATACTAATAATAAAGCTACCTACAGTAAGTAATTACAAGCTTTGATGAAGAAAACAAATGCACAAACAGAAATAGAAAATGATAAAACACAAAAGAAAGATGCAACCCAACACCACCAACTCACCCAAGGCAAATTCAGAGGGCATCGAGGTAGAAGAAACCAAAAGCCACCCAACTTAACTTTCTGAAACAGTAGTAGTAGAAGCAACAAAGCATATGAATAACTTCCTTGACAAAACCAAAACAGAAATAATTACACAGATAATTAAAGAGATGATGATCATAATGAAGGAAATGGTTAGTGAAACTATAGGAGACACAGGTCAAAAAAATTAGAGGAATTCAGAAAAGATAGGGAAACCATGAATACCCAACATACCAAAGAACTGGATGCCCTAAAACAGATTCAAACAGACAAGCAGGAGATTAAAAATTCTATCTGAAATATACACAGCAGAATCTATGTAAAGACAGAATATCAGATCTAGAAGACAGCACTGCAGTAGGTGACCATCAAATTAAAGACTTCTTTAAAATAGCAAGGGATCACAAAAAATCAACTCATTAGCTACTACACAATGCAAGCAAGAGTAATATGAGATTAAATGGAATCAATGAAAAATTAGAATATAGCACAGAGGGCATAAAAACCTTGTTCACAGAAATAACAGCAGAAAACTTTCCAAACATGGAAAAATAATTTGACACACAGATAAGTGACACATATAAAACCCCAAATAGTCATCATCAGAAATAACTACACCAAGGCACATGATAGCCAAGATTCCAGAAATTCAGCAAAAGAACAGATGATTAGAAGCTGTTAGAGAAGTGAAAGTAATCACTCATAAAGGAAAACTCATCCAAATTACAGCAGACTCATGCCCAAACAAACCCATCACAAACCCTCATGTCCAGGAGAGCTTGGAGTCAAACATTTCAAAACCTAAAAGAAAATAACTTCAGCTGAAACTGATGTATCCCACAAAGTTATCTTTCACAAGTGATGGGGAAATAAGATACTCCCATAATAAAGAACACTTAAAGGAACTCATGACTACCAAACCAGGACTCCAAAAATTTCTGAAAGATATTCTAGAAGCAGACAACAAAGACAACTCAAGAAACCCAATAAAATGAATGCACCAATCAAGGCAAGCAGTTAAATAGAAGGAAAAAAAGGGAACCAAAAACAGGAAAATAATATAATAACAAAGATAAATCAATGGGGCCTCTCAGTTATAACCATCAATGTAAATGGTCTCAATTCACCAATCAAAAGAAACAGACTGGCAGAATGGATCAAGAAACAAGTTTCAACAGTATATTTCATACATGAAACACATTTAATTAAAAAAGAAATTCATAGAATGAAAGTCAAATTGTGGGAAACAATACTCTATGCAACAGAAACCTGGAAAAAAATCAGGGTTAGCTATTCTACTTGCAGACAAAGTGCATTTCAAGCAAAGACTGATCAGAAGAGACAAATATCACTATATACTTGTTAAAAGAACAAGCTAAGAGGAAGAAATAATGATCATAAATATATATGCACCAAATACTAGTGCACCAAACTACATAAAACAAACACTAATGGATATGAAAAATCAGACAAACACTAATACAATAGTAATGGGGACTTCAACACAATACTGTTGGAAATAGACCAACTAGACAAAAAAAAATCAACAAAGAAATATCAGAGCTGCAGCAAACCTTTGAACAAATAGACTTCATAGTTATCAAGAGTGTTCTCTGTGCAACAACAGAATACGCATTCTTCTCATCAGCACATTGGGCTTTCTCCAAAAGAGATCACACACTAGCTCATAAAACATACTGACATAAATGCAAAGGAATTAAAATTATCCCCTGCATATTAACAGACCACAGTGCAATGAAATTGGAAATACATGTCAAAATAAACCAGAAAAACTGAATAAACACATGTGAATTAAATAACACTATCTTGAACAACCAATGGGTCACAGATGAAATCAAAGAAGAAATTACAATTAAAATTAAATAATAATGCCAATATGACACACCAGAACTTATGGGACACAATGAACGCGGTCCTTTGAGGGAAATGTATAGCTATGAATTCCAACAACAGACAAACAGAGTGCAAATAAACTAATGTTGAACCTTAGGGTTTTAGAAAAAAGAGCAAACTAAACCCAAAGCTCATATGAGGAAGGAAATTAATGCAACTGAAACTAAGAAAACAATGCAAAGAATCAATTAATCAGAGAGTTCGTTCTTTGAAAGATAAAACAAAATAGACAAATCCTTAACAAACATTATCAAAATAAATAAAGAAAAAAAAGACCAAAGCCACACAATTAGGAATTAAAAGGGCAAAATCACAACAGATCCTAAAGAAATCCAGATCATCAGCACCTACTTCAAGAGCCTATAATCTAAAGAGACAGAAAACTCAGAACAATTGGACAGATTCCTAGATACATATAAATTACTAAAGTGGAATATAGAATATATAAAAATCTTAAATAATCCAATATCAATCAATAAAATTGAAGAAATAATTTTTTAAAAAATTTACCACCACCACCACCACCATGAACAACAAAAACAAAAAACCCAGGTCTGAAGGATTTACTGCTGAATTCTATAAGAACTTTAAAGAAGATCTAATGCCATTACTCTTCAAACTCTTTAACAGAATTGAAAGGGAAGCAGTACTCCCAAACTCAACCCTGGAAGCAAGCATTACCCTGATACCAATCCAGAGAAGAATCCAACCGAAAGAGAGAACTAGAGGCCCGTTTCCTTAATGATACAAAAATCACAGATGCAAAAATCCTCAATAAAATACTGGCAAGTACAATGCAAAAATTCATTAAAAAGCTAATAGACAATGACCAAACAGGATTAATCTCAGAGATGCAGGGATGGCTCAACATACACAAATAAATAATACATACACCCCATTAACAGAATAATACACCCCATTAACAGAACCAAAGACAAAAACCACATTCTCATCTAAAAAGATACAGAAAACATTTAACAAAGTCCAACACTCATTAACGATTTAAAAAAAAACCTACAGAAAGTTGGAATAGAAGGTCTTTCTCTTAATCTGATAAAGGGTATCTTTGCAAACCAACAGCTAACATCATACTAAATGATCAAAAACTGAAAGTTTTCACCGTAAGAAAAGACAAAGATTCTCACTATCACCATAGTGGAATATAATTCTGGAAAGATTAGCCAAAGCAATTAGATGAGAGATGGAAATAGAAAGGATGTGGACAAAAAAGAAGAAGTTAAATTATCATTATCTAATGATGATATGATACTCTATATAGAAGATCCCCAAAACTCCACCAAAGAACTCCTCAAATTTTTTTTTTTTTCCTTTGGCACCAGGGATTGAACTCACAACCTCACGCTTGTCAGACAGGCGCTTAAGTCACTGAGCCAAACTCCCAGCAGAACTCCTCAAATTAATAACCAAATTTGGTTATTTAGAAAGATAAAAGTCAACACTCAAAAATCAATAGCATTCCTGTACAAGTCTGGGAAATAATACCTTTCACAATAGCATTAAGTACATAGATGCACCTTGTGATCATAATGTTAAAGGAAATAATAGACAGGCAAGTTTAAATAACACATTGCTTCTCTCGTGTGAGAAACCCAAAGGATAAGTAAGGAGCAAAAGAATAGATAGCAGGAAGTAGGAAGAATATGTTTCAATGAAAAGAGTAACAAGGAAGCAGGGAAAGGGAAGAAAAAGGGGCTTTAAAAAAAGAAAATGGAAGTGAAAAGCTGGAAATAAAACTTCTGTAAATGGCAGAGAAAGAAGGGTTAAAGGAAGGGGCTGAAAAGGGAAAAAAGTATTAAGACATATTACGACAGGTGCGAATTTCCTATGAAGAATGTGGTCATTACATACGGCAAATATGTACTAATAAAAAAGTGGGGAAAAGGGTTTACAAAAACAATAGCAAAAAAACTGAAAATGTGGGAAAAGAATTTTGGCATACAGATAAGCAAGACATATAGAAATTCAAACAGCCACAATCTGAGAAGAGCTTCACAGCACATCATAGTCAAATCCCGGAAATCCAACACAAGGACAGAATCTCAAAAGCTTTCACAAAAAGCACCAAATCTCTTATAAAGATAAACTCATTAGAATTACAGCAAATTTCCCAACAGGAATTTTAAGAACAGTAGAGAGTGGAGTGAAGTGATTCAAGTCATGAAAGAAACTAAATTCCAGGCCAGACTGATATATCCTGCAAAACTATCTTTCAAAATAGTTGGAGAAACAAGGGCTTGTTTTAGTTTATTAGTACATGAGTGTGGTACATGTTTACATTCTTTGTGGGAAGTCGGTACATGTGCATAGCACATTTTAATTCCTTTCTTCATCCCTTCCCCCTTCACCCCCTTCTATGTCCACCCGTTACTTGATCCTCTTTTTTAAACATGTTTGTACTACACAATGTTTACATTCCTTGAATAGAATTAATACATATACATAACACATCCCAATTCCTTTTGTAAAATCCATTATCCTTTCCCTTCCTCTCTCCTCCCTCCAGTTCTTGATCCTCTTCCCATTTGAGAATAATCTATAGCACTACTTCCTAAGAAATAAGACTTTTTATGACAAAAAACACCTTAAGAAATTCATGACCACCAAACCAGCACTCCAAAAAATTCTCAAGGACACCCTAGAAAGAAATAATGAAGCTAACAATGCCAAATATTTAATGGAATGAATGCACCAGGCAGAGTGAGCAGTTAAGCAGTAGAAAAATAAATCAGCAACAGGAAAATAGTGCAATGACAGGAATAAGTCAATGCACTTCAGTGATAATTCTCAATGTGAATGATTTCAATTCAAAAGACACAGATTAGATCAAAAAATGAAACCCAAAGGTATACTGTATGCAAGAAATACATATAATCCAAAAACAATTTTGTAGCCTAAAATTCAAAGAATGGAAAATATTCCACACAGCAGTGGTCTGAAAATGAGAAGGACTAGCTACTCTATAGTCAGGCAAAATTGGCAGTAAGCCAAAACTAATCACAAGAGGGAAAGAAAGTCATTACATATTGGCTAAGGGAACAATTTGACAGGAAGAGATAAAGTTACAAATGTATATGCACTGAACACTGGCTCACCTAACTTCATAAAACAAACACTTCTTGACATAAAAAACCACATAAAAATCAACACAGTTATAGTGGGGAACCTCAAGACCTTACTGTCACAAATACATTAACTAGAGAAAAAAGATCAACAAAGAGATATCAGAGTTGAACCACACTTTGAAATAAATGGACTTAATAAATGCCTACAGAGTGTTACATCCAATAACAAAATACACAGCTCAGTAGCACAAAAAACTTTCTCTCAAACAGATCACATTTTAGTCCATAGGATGTACTTATATAAACACAAAAGAATCAAAATTATCTCATGCATGCTAACAGATCATAGTGTAATAAAACAAAAATTCGATGGTGAACAACTCACAGAAATTTTGCAAATACGTGAAAATTAAAAGAAAATTCTCTTGAATGATCAATGGGTCACAGAAGAAATCAAGAAAGAAATTAAGAGTTCCTAGAACCAAATAATAATGTCAGTAAAAAAACAGAATTTACAAGATACAATGACAGCACAGCACTTGCCTGGCAAGCACAAAGTCCTGAGTTCAAGTCCCAGTACAAAATAAATAAATAAATAAATAAATAACTATGATGAAAGAAGTCCAAAGACTAAAGTTTATACCTATGAGTGCCCATATCAGAAAAACAGAGAAAGCCCAATTAACCTAATATTATATATTAAGGTCTTAGGAAAACAGCAACAATAAAAGTTTAAAGGTAGTGTAAGAAAGAAAATTATAAAGATCAAAGCAGAAATAAATGAAATCAAGATTAAAAAACAATACAAAGAATCAATCAAAGAGTTGATTCATTGAAAAAATAAACAGGCCCTACCTAATATTACCCAAAAAAGTAAACTCAAGTCAATGCAATTAGAAATGAAAAAGGAAAAATCATAATGGACAAAATTCAGAAAATAATTAGTAACTACTTTGAAAACCTGTGGTCCCATAAATCAGAGAATTCAGAAGAATTGGATAGATTCCTAGATGCATATGAATTACAAAAATTAAACCAAGAATATAAAAAAGCCCTGACTAACCAGTAACAGTCAATGAAATTGAAGCAGTATTAATAATAATAATAATAATAATAATGATAATAAAAATCTACCAATTTAAAAAAGGTTAGGACCCAATGGATTCACTGTTGAATTTTACAAGGAGTTCAGGGAAGATTTAACACAGATATTCCTCAAAGTCTTTAAAAAGTTGAAAGAGTTTTCTCAAAATCATTCTTGAATTCTAGCATTACCTGATTCCAAAACCAGATAAGTACCCAACTAAAAAGAGAGACCTACAGGCCAACCTATTTAGTGAACATAGATGCAAAAATTATCAACAAAATATGGGCAAACAGAAAGCAACAAAATAAAACAAAGATCACACATCAAGACAAAGTAGCCTTCATGCCAGGGATGCAAGAATGGCTTAATATATACAAATATATCACATAAACAGAAGCAGGGACAAAAATCACATGATCATCTGAATAGATGCAGAAAAAGACTTTGAAAAAACCTAATATCCATTCATGATAAAAGCTTTGAAGAAGTATAGAAGGACCTTATTTCAGTCTGAATAAAAAGCATTTATGATAAACTAATGACCAACATCATATTAAATAGGAAGAAGCTGAAAACTATCTTTCTGCAATCAGGAACAAGATAAGAATTTCCATATCACCACTCCTATTCAGTATAGTCTTGAACATTAGACAATGTAATCAGGCATGAGAAAAAAATAAAACTGATAGGCATAGTACAGGAAAAATTTAATTGTCACTATTTGCAAATGTTAGGATCTTCTAAAGAGAAGGTGCAAAAAGTATTACCTAAAGAATCCTAGAATTGATAATCAAATATCAGGATTCAAAATCAATGTACAGAAATTAATAGCATTCCTGTACCCCAACAAGGAACTCACAGAGAAAGAAATTAGCAAAACAATGCCATTCACCACGTCATGAAGAATAACTAAATATTTAGGAATTTACTTAACCAAGGGAGCAAAAGATCTCTACAAAGAAAACTACAGTACTCTAAAAAAGAAAAAGACTGGGGAGAACATCAAACAGTGAAAATAAATCCCCTTTCCCTGGGTAGGAAGATAAAATATTGTCAGAATGGCCATACTTCCAAAACTGATACATAGGTTTCATGGAATCCCAAACAAAATACCTACAGCATTCCTCACAAAACTAAATAGCATAATGCTAAACTTCATGTGGAACCAAAAGAGACCCAGAATAGCAAAAGCAATCCTAGACAACCAGAGCAAGCAGGAAGCACAATTCCAGATTTCAAATGATATCACAATGTGACTATGGTAAAAACAGCATTGTACTAGTACAAAAACAGACATGTGGATCAGTGGAACAAAATAGAGAATGAAGAAATAACCCCAGGCACATTCAGGTATCTTATCTATGACAAAGGGGCCAAATATTTTTCTGGAGGAAAGATGAATTCTTTAATAAATGGTGCTGGGAAAACTAGCTATACACATGCAGATTATATTTAGACCCATATCTTTCATCACAAAATAAAATAAAAATGGATTACAGATATATAAATATTACAGCAGAAACATCTGCTGGAAGACAAAATAGGTAAAACTCTGAAGACATAACCATCAGCAAGAACTTTCTGAACGAAACCCCAGTTGCACAAGAAATGACACCAAGGGAGTCAACAAATTGGATTCTGTCAAAAACTTCTTCATAGCAAAGGTAGCAGTGAAGAGACAACCTGTAAGATGGAAAAAAATTTTCCCAGCTATTCCCCAGGACTAATATCTAAAATGTATAATGAAATTAAAAATATGCCCCCTAAAATAAAACACCCAATCAAAAAATGGGCCCCTGAAATGAATAGACACTTCTAGGAAGTACAAATGGCCAATAAGTACACGAAAAAATGTTGAACATTGCTGAACATTAGTGAAATGCAAATTAAAACAACTCCGAATTTCCATCTTACTCTAGGAAGTATGGCTATCATCAAACACTCAACAACAGCAACACACATATTCTGGCAAGATTGTGGAGAACACTTCTACATTGCTGGGGGAATGTAAACTCATACAGCCACTATAAAAATCAGTATGGAGCTGTTTTTTTAAAAACTAAAAGTAGAA
>RJWM01043941.1:0-13531 GCA_004363535.1 Dasyprocta punctata | reverse complement strand
GCAGGGTAAGGGAGAGGGATCTTCAAAGAACAAAATAAATGACAAGAACTCAAACCTGGTATTAATACTTGAAAATTTAACAAAACTGAGTCACCTTATAATCTAAGACTGTTGTAGTCTGCCATAACTGCAATAAAAATAATAAAAAATGCAGCTAAAGCTTTGAGCTCTGCTCTGTGCATAATCTGCATGTATCTTATGACTTTCACCTACTTGGCGCCTCACGATAACCATGTGAGGCATGTGGTTATTCCCATTTTACGGATGAAACAAGTATGAAGAGGTTAAGCAACCAGTACAGTCACACAGTAAACATGGGGCCAAAATAGGAATCTGCAAAATATGATTCAGAATATACATTCTTAACCAATATCCTGTATTGCAGCTTCAAGTAAAAAACTTGGGACCAGAAGCCAACAGTATGTTTAAAGAACTGAAATCTAAAGAATGCTCAAAAATGCTAAGTGAAAAATTCCTCAGTTTGGAATCAAATAATCTGAACTAAATCCTAGATCTGTTATTTACCAGCAATACAATTTAGGATCTGTCACTTACACTACTTGAGTTTCCGCATCCATAAAATGGATCTCACTATACTCAACAGATTTTTGAGAATTAAATATAAATAAGATAAAAGTGGTGAGTGAGAATATCATGCAAAAAATCCAGGTGGTTACTCATCAGATTTATGTTTGGGAATATCCAAGTAGGGCATATTTTATGTTATCAAATCGCAACTCAGTCTAGCAAACATTACTCTGGCTCCCTGGCTTCTTTGATCCAGAGCATCAAGGAGAGCCTCTGGCATGCATTCTTCAGAGAGGCTGAAACTGGGATTGAGAAGTCCCTGGGAGTGCCGAGGAGAAGAAACAAGTCATGAGCAGGTTAAAGGAGCCAGTCACTTGCCACCAAGTGGTCCGCACAGTGTGCCACAGAAGTTGTAGACGTTGCTACGCCATGCTCCACATGTGACTGCAGAAGCGCTGTAGCAGCTCCGGCAGCTGTGCAAAGCCCCGGCCACACGGGCATCAGCCCCAACCCCACCAGGATGCCAGGAGATCCAGGAAACTGACTTCCACACCTGCCTCACAGTATCTGCCAAACACGGTCCCAAGAGTAGTGTGCTACTACTGAAATTCATAGTGGGAAACTCCAAAATAAGGTACAGGAAGACAATCAGGTAATTTTTTCCCCTTTTTTGCCTAAAATAAATTCATCTCCATGAACAGTGAGTATTTAAACTCCTCCTGGTGGCCCTGCAGCCTTCTCAAGGTCCTTCAAGGGAAGAGTGACAATGGTGACACCTTCACTCCTCCTTTCTGGTTGCATGGTCTGATTTTAACAAAACAAACTGCCTCAAAACAGCAATTTAAATATATTCCTCCAAAAATATTCAAGGTGTATTACTAATAACACTGCATTACATAATATTGCTAAATCAATTGTAAGCAAATAAGAAAATGAAGAGATGAATTTTGCTAGGTACCTACAATACTTGAACCCAAAGAGCCAAGCTGAGGAGGTAGTGGCAGCCCTCCCCAGGGCCCGTGGAGGACGCACAACAGCGGGTGTCTGCAGAATCACAGGGCTGTCACTAACCAGCTGTGCAGACGGGGACAAGACGTCTGCTTTTTCTACTGTGACGCGTGAGTCAGATCTCCAGTTTCCTATGTGAGAGTTACACTGGATAATGTATACGAAGCACCCAGCACCAGAGTTGTTACACAGATCAACACAGACGTCCCTGCAAGTATGCATCTCCGTATCCGATACTGGCAAAATATTCAGTGCCTATCAGTTATTAATATGGTGGAGCAAGAAACATTAATTCCACTCTAGCTAACATCCACCCTTTCTGAATTTGGGGGCTTCTAGTTGAACCTTGATTTTGAATGTAACTTTAAAAGTCTTTGCTAAATTAAAATTCACTTTTAGAAATACACGCATATATATATATATATATATATACACACACACCCACACCCACAATGCTTTAAGTGAAAAACAGAGTCACAATAGAATATAACCAGTAGATTGCAATTTTGTTTCTAAAGTTACACATTTATAGATCAAGAAATAAGGATAATTCTAAACTACGAGAATGTGCTATAAAGCAATCACAGTTTACATGAGTTCTACATCTTTTAAATCTAACTAATAAGTATTACTTTTATAACCAGGAAAAGCATTCGAAGGATTTTTTGCTTGCTCCAAGAACACGCTGTGACTGTCAGTCGGCCCTGCTGTATCTTCCCCTCAGGATGGGACACTGACCAGTGTCCTGTAGGACTCTGTGAAGCCCACAAGAGAGGGACACAGGCGGAGAATCGACAGTTAGAAAGAGATCAGAGGAAGGAAGGAACGGAGGACACAGCAGCAGATTGCAGAAGTTCACAGAAATTGGGAACAGAAACAGGAACCATGAGTAGCAGACGAGCAGACCCTTTGTTATAACAAGCCATCCTGAGCAGTGACACAAACATGGGTGTGCACACACACACACACACACACACACACACAGAAAGGTCAGAAAAGCCACCTGCATCACTGTCATTGGCCTGGCGGGCACATTCAGGGTCCTTCTTTCTCTCTCTGTAAGAAGAGGGTCCCCGGAGTGTGCATTCATCTGTCCCTCCATTTCTCACGCGGTGCATGGTCTCAGTGTTCCCAGCATTCTAGCACCACTGTCCTGCGACATAAAGCTATGAGCTGTGCACTATCTAGATCTGCATTTGCCCTTTACAGTTTTCACCAACACAGCTTGAGACTCAGTGAAGAAGGAGAAAGTATATTTTAGAAAGACTCCTATAATATAATAAATATGAAGATAATTTAAGAAAAGATAGAAATCAGAATATTTTCTCCTCCAAAATGATGGATTTCTGCAGGTACTAAAGAGTCAAAACTTTCAGAAAAAGAAAGCAGTATCTCCATTATCCATAAATTACAAATCTAGTCACACAGTTTTGGAAAAACATAGTAAAGATTTTAAAAATAAGTATTTCTAGGGATCCAAATGAGGTTGTTTTTAAATTTTTATACTGAGTCTCTTTAAAAATATATCTCTATGCCAATGGCAGAAATAATGACCATGAAATTTTAGAATGGGAAGAAACCCATCAGAGTAGCTCCTTACCCCTCTAAACAAGAATGTGGGACATGACTATCGATCCTTTTTGGAGAAGTTGTAAAAATCAGACACAAATGCAGCCGAGGTGCTCAGCACAGTGCTTGCTCTACAGTCAATTCCCCACGCGTGGTACTGCTGACACCATTTATACGCTAGTAAAACGCACCGCGCTGGTGATGGAGGTCACGCCACGAGGTGAGGCTTTTGCTATTTTACACACTTTATTATGATCTCCATCGCTTTCTGTTGGGTCCATAATATTTATTTAAAGACAGTTCATACACAATAATTAGAAATTAACTTTTTGTAATTTTTTGACTAAAAAGAAAATATAATTTGTGTATCACATGATCTCACAGAATTGTCTCTGGTGCATAAAAGCAAGTTTTCCTTTTCAGATGTACTGTTAAGTTTAAGGGAAAAAAAAGCAAGATGCAAAGGAGCATACCTGGTGTGCTACTTTTACTGTAACTAAAAGAAATACAAAGATACATAAATTCACTTACACTTGCAAGAAGAAGCATATAAAAAACAAGCCAGGAGCTGAGGATGTACCTAGCTCAATGGTACAGCTTGTCTAGCATGCTCGAGATGTTGCAACATAAAGGAAAAAAGAAAAAAGAAAAAGAAAGAGAGAACAGAATGAGCTAGAAATGAATAAATATAATTACCTACAAAGATTGGCTGAGAAGACAATAGCAACAATAGGAATGGTAGCAAGACTTGGTAATATACTTTTTTATGTATCTTTGAGTTTTAAATCATGCACATCATTTTTATAATTTCAAAACTAGTGCAGGGATCCAGATCCAGGCTGGTTAGGAGCCAGGCTGGGGTACACAGCAGGAGATGAGCAGTGGGCAAGGGAGGAAGCTTCACCTATGTTCACAGTTCCTCCCCATCACTGGTATCTCAGCCTGAGCTCCACTTCCTGGATTCTCCCGGGAGTGTGGACCCTCCTGTGAACTGACATGCGAGGGACCCAGGCTGCGTGCTCCTTCCGAGAGTCTAGAGCCTGCTGATCTGAGGCGGGGCTGAGGCAGTGATGTGGCTGCAGGTACAGCTTCACATTAGCAGAGGCGAGTGACTGCACACAGACCAGAGTTAATCAGTTGCTTGCAGACTCCTATCACAGCCCTATCAGTGAGTGGCAGGGGATGTTTATGTTGCACAACTGATGTAACGTCCTTGAATCACCACACCTCCAATCCATAGAAAAGCTGTGGTCCACAAAACCAGTTCCTGGTACATGCAGAACACTGCCTTAGTAGGTTATGTTGCAAATTCAAAAAGAACGGCAACAAGTCAAACTTCACTAAATACTTTGCTAGTGCTACTAGTGGTTTGGTAGTGGTAACACAGTACTGCTGTGCTCAAACTTCTCCTTATGTGTTGCTGGGTAAGACAAATGAATAAATGTTGTTAGACCAGGGTCTTCACCGTGGAAGAAGGGAAACAATAATAATAACATAGTATGCGAGAGTGATAAAGAACCTTGCGGTGGCAGACTTAAAATGCAGTTGTCAGAATAAATTCATGATTTTTTAAAATACAGCTTCCTAACGCTAGTTTCAGGGAAGGTCCCGGAGCACTGTTTACCCACTGCCAGTGAGTGTGCCCTTCATCTCTATCTTGGTTTCTAAATACCATTCTTCACTAAAAACTAGAACTTCCTGGAGAACTAGCTGACTAGAGGCATGGGCCAAAGTGACCCTAGAAATCCTGGTGCGCCTACAACAAGGAAGTCCCCAAACACTAGCACCATCATAGCAAAACAACACAGGCAATAGCTTAAAAGGCTACATGATAAATTTAATCACTGAAACATTTTGGACAATTTCAGCATGGAAAAAAATGGTGGCAACAACTGATTAGACTCCATCCATTAAAACACAATATGCTATTATCACCATTTTTAGACCTCTATTAGAATAGCTATTTCAAGTATAGCAATGGTTACTGAAATCACTGCATGAGAAGTTGTCAAGACAAGAGGATATTTACCAGGTCACTAAATACCACTACACAGATGACTTACTAATTACAAATGGGAATAGATGAGAGAGCTGGCACATTCCACCTAAACCATGCTCAAATTCAACAAAACCAATAACAAAACAACTTGACTGTAATGCCACCAGATACACATCACCACCCACACTGTCTTCTTGATAAAAGTGTTAAAATCTACCCGTGGGGAAAGAAGACACATCCAGAATGGATAGCACTGCATGCGTTAAGTGATGCAGATTTCACCCAAAAAGTCAATGTCATGGAAAATAAAATGACTGAAGAGATTTAACAAATACAATGTATGGATCTTGATTTTGTTTTGTACTCAGAAAAAAAAAGACAGTTCTACAGAATTTGGAGACAATCAAAGGAATTTCTAAACATAGACTATTAGATGGTATCATTGGCTGAATGTTAACTTTCCTAGATTTGATGCTGATGTTAGTTATGCAAAAAATGCCCTGTTCTTTGGAATAAATACTTTGACATACAAAGCAAAAGCATCCTGATAGAAATTTTTTAAAATAAAAAGAAAAATAAGTATGTAAGATGGCTTGAGGAGAGAATTGAATTGGTAATAGTTCTAAGAGTGAAAGAGTACACCATTTTATTTTTAGCATAAAAATTATGCCACCTTACTGAAACAAACCTCTCTTACCGGATTTTTTCTATCAACTAAAACTATCTGATGTGATCAGACCACCCCACAAATGACAGGCACAGTAATTAAGCCAAAATCTCAGCAATAAACTTCAGTAAGTCTTAGTCATTCTGGTAATAAACATATTAATCCATTCAAACATGTGCTGAGTGCTTCCACCTTTCAATCAGATGTGCACACATCAGTAGGAGTTATAGTTTACTGGGAAGGGTACCCAAGTCAATTTTCTCAGTAGTACGAACAAGATCTATCCATTAAATGTGTCAAAACTTTTTAACGTATTTTGTTGTTGCTATTTAGATGAAGCCCTAAAAGGAGAGTTTATGAAAGTAACCAGTGTACCTATGTATATTCATCCTCCAAACTTAGTATTTCATTACAATTTTTGAAAAACATTGGCTACTTTTTATACAGTTCAAACATGCAGACATGATGCAAGTGGGTAACTGACAGTCAGCTAAAAAATTTTTGACAAAATAATCACAAATGTCTGAAAAATGAAATCATACTGGTGGTCCCGGACTTCCCTGTAATTTTAATTAATATTGAAGATGCTATAACATGCCTTAATATGAAATCTTGATGCTCTGGGAAATAGCATATTTATACTGGATAAACTACTAGTTTACAAAGAAAATCAGCATTTTCATTTTCAAGTTGATTCCAGGCAAATCTATTTCCTGGCATAAAAAACACTGATTTCTTAAATTTTATATATACATATATATATATATAATATATATATATATTATATATATATATATTATATATATACATATTCTCCATTCTTAACATAAATATTAAAAGAAAGCTAATATACTTTTAAATTCAAAAACGCAATGATGCAAGATAGCTACAAAAATAGTATGGTTCCTAATACATCTTTTTTCTAAAAAATAACTTATCTTGTTTAATATAAAGTAGATTTACTTTATTAAAAATTGCCAGAACCTAAAAGGTACTAAACATAAATTTAGGTGATGTTTCCCAATTGTTGCAGATGTCCAAACACACTTTTTACATGTGTGTAGTAAATATCAGGCACTACTGAGATACTAGTTAACACCCATAGTTATTTTAGTCATCCTCGACTCCTACCAACTCACAAACTGTTGACTATTTAAGGGTCTTTTAATTTTTCTTTGATTAGATACATAATCTATTTCTTGTTACAATTCCTAACAGTGTTTTTTTGCACATCGTATACACTGTGTTTCTTTATGGAATGATGTACTAGACGTACCATTATGCAGTTTACTTTTCTATTCTCCTTGGATCATTTCCTTGGAGGTGTTTTCCACATAGATGGGCAAAATATATAAGGTACTTCAATTCTATTTGCCCATTAGATTGTTTTTCAGAAAAATTTCAAATTCTGTGCCATTAGCAAAATAAAAGAACACTTATTTCACCCTAGTCCCTAAATGCTGAGAAGTAACTTATTTTCTGTTTTTTTATGCAATACTTGAATATACTGTCACTAATATTTTACCAACAGACATAAGCTTTTACCATGCTTTTTATCATTTTTATATTTGCCAATTTCAAAGCACCATGTTCTATCAATTAAGAGGGGTAAGCTAATTTATTAAAATTTATTATACTTACTATTCCAATATCAAAATGATCTCACTTGCATTTTCATAGACCTCATGAAGATTAATCACGTGGGGACAAGATTTTGCCAGCTCAAGCACAGCAATCTCATGCAGAATTTCTGCTCGACAATCTTGTCCTCGTCTTCTCTTTTTAAGAAATTTTGCAGCATATTCTTGGCCAGTAGATTTTGATATACATTGTCGAACCACAGCAAATTTTCCTCTGGAGGTGGGGTGGGGAGAAAAGGACAAGCAATTTAACTTTTCCATACAGAACAACATTCATATATTACAGATACTGTTATATGTGAAATATAAAGTCTAATGTTTCTAATATTCATGCTATAAAGAATCTGTCTTTATTCTCTGAATCAAATATCATATGTACTTTTATAACATGTATAGTGTTATGCAGAAAAAATGTAAATGACAAAGCATAGAAGCAGGGTAAGACAGAATTATAACTATTTTGCGCTACTAATACATTATAATTGCAAGTATATAGTCTCACTTGCATACCTACTCCAAGCCATACACTTCACATAAACTATTGTGTTTAAGTATCACATCAATTCTATACAGCAAATGCTATTCTGTTTTGCAGACCACAAAGAAGATGTGTAACTCGGTCAAGGCAAAGATTTAAACAGGTCTATTTCCAAACACTTCCCTAATCAGGACACCACACTGACTTGCTAATCAGAATACTTTTTCTTCAAAAAAAAGTCAAATGGACAATGGGTATATGACTTGTTTAACTTTCTTAGTGCAATACATAATTTGCCTTTAAGCATGAATTTTAACAAGGTTGGGAACTTTCTTTCATAATTTGTACATCTCTTAGTCACGGTCAGTACTCTATGAGGCCTGTAACAGGAAGATCATGTATCCTATGGAGAATATTCTAAGACATTTCATGATCAACTAAGAAAGTCAATGATTATCAACTGCTAGCTACAACACACCCATTAAGGCCATGCTCATCATTTTAGGAATAAATGTGTTTTCAGCTCTTCCCAACAACAGGGCTTAGCTCCTTGGCCAAAATTTAAAAAACATAAAAATTAGTTTCCATGGGTACGTGTATTTGTTATAAGCCTATAGTCACCCAATATTTAGCTTCATAAAAGTCTAACCCCATTTTGAGACAAAGACTATCAACTAATGAATGCTATTGACTTGCCTACCAAGAAAAGGTACATCCACCCTAAACAGGGAGTTCACACTCAGCTCCAGAGTTTTCAGACTTTGAAGCCCCATCCATAAGCCTTCTAAGCTTGAAATCTAGAAGATCCAAAATTAAGAACTTCTACCCTCGTCTTTAATTTGTGATACTAACAAGTCAGGTATAAGTCATAAACCTTAACTTTTGTTCCACAACTTCTGTAGCCCAATTTCCTCTTCTAGAACAATGTATCAGCCCTTAGCAAGGAAAATCATTTTTAACACAATTGATGTTTAGGGTTGCTGGGGGAACAAATTGTTTGATAGTTTTCACTTGCTATTCCCAAGGACCAGGGTGACAAACATTCCTATTATTCCCCAAATTATTCAACACTGGTAGCAGTGAAAACCATTGCAAACCAAACTGGAAAGTTTTCTCTAGTAAGTAATGCACAAAAAGAGTAATTGAGCTATAATCTGACTCCTACATTTATTAAAATATACTCCAACTAAATAAATATGCATGTAGAAACTTGATTCTTTGAAAGCAGTTTTAAGATTTGAGAATGTTTCTACAATGTATTTCTCACTCTACAAAAAACCACACACAAAAATTAAGTCAATTCCTTAATTTTTTATTCAAAGTCACTGGTGTTTTATCAAT
Source organism: Dasyprocta punctata (assembly GCA_004363535.1). Taxonomy (NCBI): domain Eukaryota; kingdom Metazoa; phylum Chordata; class Mammalia; order Rodentia; family Dasyproctidae; genus Dasyprocta; species Dasyprocta punctata. Next base: position 4,301 of record RJWM01043941.1, on the reverse strand, counting down.
TTTACACTGTTTTATAAATTTTACACTGAGGAAACTGAGTCAGAATAAGACAAAATGATGCCTGAAAGGTCACATATGGAATTGTTGTGTCAAGAATTAAACTGGACTGTGAATTTCTAACTTTCAATCGTCACCAGCATGACATAATTCAGCCCTTTAAAATAGTTTTTCTTTTTCTTCTACAAAGTTTCCTCTACAAGGTTTAATGTGCTTCTGCCAATTATTACTTAGGTTGAGAAGCAAAACCTTGTCCAAAACAGAAAGGAAACGTCAGGTTTTATGAAGAAATTAACTCCGTAAATTTCAGGAAACAGAAACTAGTCAAGAAAATCACACTTAAAAAAAAAGTCTTACAGTACCAGTTGTGGCAATTTAGTTCTGCTATAACTTTATGACTGTATTTACAAGCAAGAATTCCCTCAAAAAGAGAGTAAAATTCAGCATCACTTTTTGTCTGCATTTCATGTGTTTTCAGAGTCCTTCTTCAGCGAGGATGGTGAACACAGGCGCACAGCGCACAAGGACAGTGGCTCATCTGCTCTGTGGCCACCAAGCAGAAGCTCCAGGAGAGGAAGGGCACATCGAAATCTGCATGCAGTCACCTCACTCAGAACAGGAACCAAAGCCGCTGTCTCACTGGACAACTGCCAGAGTTAAGTCCCCACTGCAGCGGCACTCACGTGGCTAGTCTGGGCCCTGTACTGAAAACATTTCTACTTTTTAAAGTTTATTTGCTATTCCAATACCATTTTATATATGTGTGTATATACTCGTTTAATGAGAAACAAGATACATTGTCTTGCCATAATTATCAGATGTCTTAGGAAAAGGCCAAGTATTTATTCTCCATTGTAAAGCACTACTTGTAGTTTAGAAGTATCAGCAATATTCTTCAATGTGTAATGCTCCCATATCAAGTTGAACAAACGTTCAAGACCCTCAAGAATGATGGGTAACTGGCACCCTAAAGGCGAGCCTCAGCAGGCTTCCCTGCAGTGCAGGTCCAGCAGTCAGTCAGTCATCTCCTTGGTTCTAGCACACGGTAACTGTGGGGGCTGGGAGGGCGGCTGCAGAGGAGGCTGACGTCTATTTCTGAATCTGCCTGGCGCTGACCACAAGTCCTATGAAACCGCCCCTCCCTTGGGGGAGGTGCGGAAACTCTACCCAACATGGTAAAAAAACAGGAACAATGCGAGGAGATTGAGACTAGTAAAAAAGTGAACTTAACTTTTATGTATTCTCCTTTGGATTGATATAGAAAAATACATTCCTAAACACTGACATCTTAAAATCAAGATTTAAGAGATCACTTGCCTTAGAAAGATAAGCTTGCAATTCACTACATGCTAGGATGATATGCTTATGTACTACAAAATACGCAACCCTTGGGAAAAACAAGATTACAACCCCAATTTCCACTGTACAAAACTACAGTATTTTTAAGATTGGTTACAATATTGGAAGTGCTTAAAGCAAGCTTTTGATAGATGAAAAGTAATGATTATTTATTTATCAAGGACCACTAATTAAATGTATCCGCAGTTAGCATGTGACCCATTAGCCCATAAGAATTCAGACACTACTCAAATCTCTTTCACAAAGATACAAGGTGGGATATTAGCAATGTAAATTTGTTTTAATCAGGGGTCTACCATAAGTTTTTGCTCTAAAGTATTAAAAAGCATGCTGATTCAAGTTTATAACTGGTATTTATTATGGCACCTCATTTATAAAAATTTTATATTACTGACATCATTTTCATCCAAGTTTATTCTATTTTTCTTAAAGAAAAAATATAGACTTTATAGCTGCCGCAGTATCTCTTATTTTGTAAAGTTAATTTAATAAATTTAGTACATTTATCCATCAAAGTAGTAACGTGGAAAATGGAAAAAATGCTTTGCATCTTGTGTACTGTTGATGGCTTTGCTTATCTAATTACCTATTCATTGCAACTGCCATACATTTTTGTAATAAAAGGAAACTTGGACACATCTGGATCACTTCTCACCAAGCAAAAAGTAAATCACACAACTAAGTCCATCACAACTTCAGATCTACAGCAAAGACAGAGCAACTGACTTCTACCTCAGTCTTTGTTTTTCTAATCTATTATGTGATTCTGCATAACACAGATGTGACATTACTAGGGAAAAAAAAACAGAAGGGGAGGGAGGCTGGGAGGGAGGCAGGGAGGGAGGGAAGGAAGGAAGGAAGGAAGGAAGGAAGGGAGAAAGAAAAGAAGGGAGGGAGGAAGGAAGGGAGGAGGGGGAGAGAAAGAAGGAAGCATGGAGAGAGGCAGGCTGACTCCTACTGGCTTCCGGGCATCCTTAATAAAGTATCCTAAGATACTAACAAGTGTAGGCCTCCCATTCAAAGAAACAATGAAAACACCAAAGGCTCCAGAAGAGGGTAACTGCATCAAGGAAGGCTGGCTGGAAACCAGATTGCCTGATAAGCATGGAAGGAAACGGTCAGTGCTTAGCTATTTGAGGTATTTGAAGAGTCGCCACATATATGCACATTACGTGCAGCTACAAAAGGAGAACCAGTCTACGGGGTAGATATTGGCAGAGTAGAAAACAGAATATTCTATTCTAACAAGGTGTCACAAAATGGAGCAGACATTGCTAAGGTAGAGAGCTCTCCAACAATGAAGTATTCAAATTAACAGCAGATAACAATTTATTGGGGGAAATTGGAGCGATTGCTGCACTGCATAAAAATTGTATCCAGATCAAAGTCCTTCCAATGTAAAAGTTCTATGAGAACTAAAATCAAGCTACAGATATAAATTGACCACCATTACCAACCATTAATTGCCTTTAATAAAAAGCTTGGGAAACACTGAAGTTAAAAATTTGGTATGGCTTTTATGGCTTTCAGTACTAAATGATCTTATGATATCAGGTCATTCCTTGGACTTAAGAAAATTACATCTTGGTTAAGCCAAAGAAGAATTTCTAAAGGCTCGCCTTATAGGACGCCCATCCTTTGTAACACAGAATTGTACTACCAGACAAATTCTCTATTTCTTTTTTAAATCATGCACAATATCCTAGGAATTAAAACATGTTACACCAAAAAATTATATAGCACTGTGTTAAGAACTTTACAAGTATTAAGAAATTTGACCCCTGGAACAGGTAAAATTACCTTCATTCCTTCTTCAGATGAGCTAACTATGAAACTAAAAGGTTCAGTCATTTAACTGAAGTCACACACCTAGTCAGTGACAGAGTCCAAATTTGGGCTCAGCAATCTACTATGCTGAGTGACCTCTTCCCATCACAGCTGCAGAGAACTGAGACCTTGCAGGACTCCAGGCTTGGTGGCATGTCCCATATAAACTCACGAAACCCTCTACAGATTCGATTTCTCAGTCTGTGTATTTGGGATAGACATCATTATTAATGGGCCAAAGTGAGTTTCCAGGTAGAACTACAGAAACAGAAATCCACAATTTGACTTCAAACATAGCATAACATCATAGTTTCCTTACCTTCCAAGCTCTTTAGATGTAAGTGTATAGAAATTATTAAAGTTTTCTGTTTTGATTGGAGTTTGAGGAGCAGTTGTTAGCATTCCTGAAATACTTCGGCAATCAAATCTTCTCCGTGCCATAGCTGATGACTCCAAGGATCAGTTTTTCTAGTCACTTGTATTTACCTTCAGAAAAAGAAGGTGAGAGAGATGTAATTTAAATATAATTAAGAAAAAAAAGGTATTATCTCTGACAGGATGTGCACTACATTATACACCTCCAAATATAGCAATAAGGTAGAACCAAAAAGAAGCAGATTATTTAAAGAGCATGTTTTGCCCACAAGAGGGAAAACCAGAAGCACACACATAAACAGGTGTCACCTCCACCACATCTCAGTAAAGCTACTGACTTCACTTCAGAATAAAACTGCTGAAAAAAACCCTCCCAACTTCTTAAAAAATAAGTTTAAAATTGTAATGCAATCATTTGTTTTTAATTTAAACTCTCACCACACCTTTTACATGATTAATAATTTAACAACACAATGTAATCATTTTTCATTTTAATTTTGTATGGTCAAACAAATTTGGTGGTGATTTCAAATATCATGAATTATATTACTGACATGTGACTGTCTACAAAAATAATAACTTGTTTCATGGGAGGCTTCATTTCAAAACTCCACTCAGAAGCTCTCTTAGGTCTTCTACTGTCTCCTCTGGCCTGGCATGGCTAAGAGTGTAATCATTTTGTTGGATGAGTGACTGACCATAAACCAAGGCTTACTCCGAAGCTCTAATCTACACCTGAGGTT
>RJWM01043940.1:0-13638 GCA_004363535.1 Dasyprocta punctata | reverse complement strand
AGAAGGATCCAGGCCTCCATGCTGCTATGAACTCTCAACTCCTCTCACAACTCACTTAAGCTTCTGGGTTAGGGGGTCTCTTGTTTGTAAAAGCAGGGAACTAGATCTGATGACTGTTTCAACAGGTTTGCTATGTGTTTGGTGTTGTGTCTATGAAGGTTAAGACGTCATCCGTCATAGCCACTGTTAAGGCGCAGACTCTAACCTGGAGACAGCACTTAGACCGCTGCAGTGGTGGGTATCCTGTTCTGGTGAGGAGCTGAGCAAAGAACTCTGGGAGTACATACACAAGTGGCTAACTTTGTCTGGGCTGCCCTGAGATCTTTTTCATTCTGATCCTCTGAATTAACTACTCCACTCTCCCTCTGTGTTGGAGAATAAGATCTGGACTCCTCCTCTTGCTAGCTGCCTGGTTCTGCTTGTTTTACCTGCTGCCTGAGCTCCACGATGGCTCCAAGGGTGCCGTAGGCTTCACTGCTCTGGCTGGAGCTGTTATCCTCTCATCCAGCGTGGACCTCCAGCCTCCTGGCTGATCTCCCAGCCCCTCCTTCTTACACTTTAACTCATTCTTTCCCCAGAAATTACATGTATCTTGAAGTGAAACTCACTCTCCTACACCCAGAGGCTCTCCAGCAGGGATCATAGTCCCTCTAGCTCCTTCCTTGGTGGCCGCCATGTGGTTCACCACTTCTACTACTCCTGCCCCCACCAACCTAGCCTCCATTTTACCACCTGCCCTGCCTCCTCAACCCGCCCAATCTCTGGCCTTGTTCATCCTATGAGATTTAAACTTCACTTCTTCCTAGGGGTCCTAAGCATTTCTGTGTTACCGACACCTCTGTCCTAGCACTTAGCCAAGGTTCATCATTCAGCTGCGTATCTGGTTATTCTTTTTTCCTGTACTAGGAGTTTAAGAGTAGGACTCTGTGTTGTTGAAGTTTGTATTTAACCATCAGATCCTGGAAAAAAATAATTATTTATCAGGAATTCCCTATATCCCAACTAGTTGTTAGATCCTTACTGTGCATTTATTGTTGAGCTTATCAAAAGGCCCATGAAATAGGCGGTATTTATAATATCTCCATTTTACAGGTCAGAATGCTTGAGTCAAGCTCTGGATAAATCAGAACCCAGAATTTTTTCAGACCCCAAGACCTTTGTTTCAATGGTAAACAGGAGCTGTTGAATCACTACAAATGGAGAGCTCTTAATCAGAGTCTGCCTGACCCAAAGGCAGGAGAGAACCCCTAGCTCGCCTTATTGAAGTCCTGAGTCTGGAGATGAGTACTTTGTGGTTTACCTCATAGACTTGTTAATGGACAGTTTAAGATCAAAAGGCAACCAGATGAACTGAATTGTGAACTATTCCATGGAGAGATGGAATATACAATCTGTTTCACCCTTTGCAGAAGTGTGCCGAAGTAGCTGCTTGCCATAAAAGTAGCCACAAGAAGAAAACAGCTAAAAATTCTAATGAATTCTTAAAAGCTAAATACAGACTAACAAAGGTTTAGGATCCTGAGAGCCTCAGACCCAAGGAGACTCCAGAAGCACTCAGTGGCTCTTTTTCCACAAACCTTTGCTGATTGTCCACAAGAACGGCAGGACAAGAGCCCAAGAAAGCCTCCCCCAGGATGCACGGAAGGAAATCTTGCCTCTTCCTGAACTTTGCTGTCATGTGAAGCAAGAGTAATATGGCATAGGATGAGGGACAAGAAGCACTCCTGTTATGGTTCCAGGCAAAAGTCATCTGCTGCTCATGGAGGGTCAGGAGGGAGAGCCATCTGTCGCTGGGGGGACAACAGGAGATCCAGGTCCAGTGGAACACGATGGAAGTCTACTGTTATTGGGGAGAGAGGCAGGAAACTCACTCCCCCTTCCCCTTGTACCCCCTGCTGATATAAGGCTAACTTCTGTGTCTCAGAGAGGGTAGAACAGGAACACTAAGAAAGGCTCCTTGCTGAGACCCAGGCACGAAGAACCTGCGGAGGACAGAGGCAGAACTGAAAAATGATACAACCCTCTTCCGGAGGCTTGGACTGAGAAACAAACTGCTACAGTCCCCACTGCCAGAGGCTAAGAGTGCAGAGAAGCTCCCTGGGTGGCCGGGGCAAGCGGCCAGCTACAGCTCACAACAATCATAGACAAATACTGACAAAGCAGTATGATTGCTGAATCATATGATAAGATACTTAGCTTTTATAAGAAACTTCCAAAATGTCTTCCAAGGTGGCTATTCCATTTTGCATTCAGTTATAGCAACAAATGAGAGTTTCTGATGCTCCACTTTCTCATCAGCATTTGGTGTTGTCAATGTGTGAGATTTTGGGTGTGCTAACAGGGGTGTAGTGCTTGATATGTTTATTAAGTGGTTCAGTATGCAATTTAACATTTTTCATATGCTTTCTCTCCCTCTGAATATCTTCTTTGGTGAGGCTCTTGCTCACGTTTTTTGCCCATTATTTAAATGGGTTGTTTGTTTCTTGATGTAGGATGAATTTTGCCCAATAAAGCTGACATAATAGGGAGGAATGCAGGGGTGGGCCAACACATGCAAAGTATTAAATCTAATATGCCATATCAATAGAGCTAAAGACAAAAATCATATGATCATCTTGATAGATACAGAAAAAACTTTTGCCAAAGTCCAAAACTTGGTCATGGTGTATAATCTTCTTGATGATTTGCATTATGTTTGCTAGTATCTTACTGAGGATTTTTGCATCTATGTTCATTAGGGAGTAGTTCTTTTTCTTTTTTTTTTTTTCTTTTGGTTGGGTCTTTCTCTGGTTTTGGTATCAGGGTATTATTTGCCTCCAGGAATGAGTTAGTGAGTATTGTCTCTCTTTCAATTTCCTTAAAGATTTGAGGAGTATTGTTATTAAATCTTCTCTAAATTTTTTGTAGAATTCAGCAGTGAATCCATCAGGATCTGGGCTTTTCTTTGTTGGTAAGTTTTAAATTACATTTTCAATCTTATTAACTGATATTGGGTTAATCAGAATTTTTTTATCTTTTTTATTCAGATTTGATAATTCATACATATCTAGGGACCTGTTCATTTCCTCTGTGTTTTCCATCCTATGAGAGTAAAGATTTTTGAAGTAGGTATTGATGATCTTCTGAATTTCCACAGGCTCTGTAGTGATTTCATCCCTTTCATTCCTTAATGCATGAATTTGAGTCTTTTCTTTTCTTTTCTTTTTTGATAAGATTGGCTAAGGGTTTATCCATTTTATTTACTCATTCAAAGAACCAACACTTTGATTCATTAATTCTTTGTATTGTTTTCTTAGTTTCAATCACATTAATTTTCTGCTCTGATCTTTATAACTTCCTCCCTTCTATGGGTTTTGGGCTTGACTTGTTGCTCTTCTTTTTCTAGAAACTTGAGGTGCAACATTAGGTAGTTTATTTGTGGTCGCTCTGTTTTCTTAATGTGAGAATTCACCACTATAAATTTCCCTCTGAGGACAGTTTTCATTGTATCCCACAGATTCCAGTAAGTTGTATTTGCATTTTCCTTTGATTGTAGATATTGTTTAGTTTCTTCTTGCATTTTGTCTGTGACTCATTCGTTGTTCAGGACCATGTTATTTAATTTCAATGTGTTTATGGAGTTTTCGCAGTTTCTTTTGTCATTAATTTCTAATTTCATGGCCCTCTGGTCAGATAATATGCATGGGATAATTTCAGTTTCTTTGCATTTACTTAATCATGTTCTATGTGCCAGTATATGGTCTATTTTGGAGAACGTGCCATGTGCAGCTGAGAAGAATGTGTATTCAGATGTTGTGTGGAACACTCTGTAAACATCTACTAACTCTATTTGTTCACAGGTTTGGTTCAGTTCTGTTATTGCTTTGCTGATTTTTTGTCTAGTCGATCTATCTCTTTGTGACAATGGGGTATTAAAGTCACCCATTACAATTGTGTTATTGCTTATTTGATTTTTCATGTGTATTAATGTTTGTCTTATATAGTTGGGTGCTCCCAAATTTGGTGCATATATATTCATGAGTGTTATATCTTCCTTTTGAAGTTCTCCCCTAACAAATATATAGTGACAATCTTTATCTCTTTTGATAAATCTTGGTTTGAAGTTCACATTGTCTACAAACAGAATAGTTACCCCTGCTTTTTTTCTGGGTTCCTGTCACATGGAGTATTGTTTTCCATCCTTTGACTTCCAGTCTATGAATTTCCTTTAGAGTTAAATGTGTTTCTTGTATTAGAATATTGTTGGATATTGTTTCTTGATCCGTTCTACTAGTCTTTTCCTTTTGATTGGTGAATTGAGGCCATTTACATTGATGGGTATAACTGATATGTATTGGTGTGTTTTGTAATGTTATTTTCCTGATACTGGTTCTCTTTTTTTCCTCTCTGTTTAATTGTTTGCCTATCTGGTGGTTTTTTTTTTCCCTGTTGTTGCTTTTGAAATTGTGTTTATTTTTATCTGTGTCTAGTGTGTATTTCCATATTCTGTTTAGGGTTGGTTTGGTAGCCATCAGTTTCTTCAGTTGTTGTCATGGAAGTATCTGATTTCTCCATTAATTTTGAAAGATAGTTTTGCAAGATACATCAATCTGGGTTGGAAGTTGTTTTCTTTCAGGACTTGAAATACTTCCATCCAAGCTGTTATTGACTCAAGGGTTTGTGTTGAGAAGTCAACCATGATTCTGATGGGCTTTTCTTTATAGGTGATCTGTTTCTTTTCTCTAACAGCTTTTAATATTCTGTTCTTGTGCTGAATTTCTGGGACTTGATTATTATATGTCTAAGTGTAGATTTATTTTGGTCATGGCTATTGGAGTTCTGTATGCCTCACTTATCTGCATGCCAGATTCTGTGCCCATGTTGGGAAATTTTCTGTTATCACTTCTGCAAATAGTCTTTATATATCATTTGTGTTGACTTCTGCTTTTTCATTTACACCAATTATTCTTATATTGTTTTCTTTGCACATCTTGCAGCTGTTGAATTATTTCCTGATCCCTCGTTATTTTTAAGATATTTTTCCTTTTGTGATCACTAGCCATGATCCTGTCTTCAAGGTCAGAAAATCTATCTGCAGTTTCATTCAAGTGGTTTTGCTAGCTTTCAATGGAATTTTTAATTTCCTATGCATCTCTTTGAATCTGTTCCACACATTCTATTTCTTTTCTATATCGATCATTCATCATTTTCCTATGCTCCATTATTTTTTTAAAATCTATGTCCACTCTATATTTGCTGAGCTATTCATTCATTATGGTTGTCATTTCTTTTTTAACTGAGAGATTAATTCTGATCTTATTTCTTCTGTAGTCTCATGGAGTTGTTTCTGTACTTCAGTTGCTATCATTTCAGAGATTTCAGATGCATGTTTTCCATTTTACCCCATCTCCTTGCCTCCTGGACTTGTTCTGGGTGGGCTGGGAATCTGAGATTGCATTTTGCTTCTGTGTCTTCTCATTCTCTTTCAAAAAACTTTGTTTTGTTTTCTGTGTTGATCCTCATAAATTACTTATTATTCTTGAATGAGACAAAGCCATTATTATTCTTGAATGAATTTTGAAAATAAAACTGTCAAAGTTATTTTTTAAATAAGTTTTAGTTCATTAAAAAATGTGCTTTGTCTCTAGGGTAAGAAAGAATGTTACCATTAGGATCTTCATGTTAGTCTTTTCTGTTCTTTTTCAAAGAAGTGCTGCACTGCTAGCCAATTAAAATATGAATTATCTTGCAATTCTAAAGCAAATACAAGTTGATGCTTGCTTTCCTAAGCCCTGATTAACTTTTGAATGTTTAGCTTATATTTGGTCACCTTAATGAACTCTCTTATAAGTCTAAAAAGTTTTCAATTGATCTCTTGGGGTTTTAGATAAATGATCATATTACCAGCAACATCCACTTTTTCTTTCTTTCTTAGCTATTGTCTGTCTGTTCCCTCTACTTCGTGTCAACATTAATCTCTAGTGTTTATAGTTCACTGATTCCTTCATTCCATGGAGCTCAGAGTGGCTCTAGGATGGAACAACACTTCTGAATCAGCTACTTCCTCATATTGGAAGAATGGAAGGTGAAAATACAGAAACATCTTGTAAAAAATGGTATCCAGGAGCTACTACCACACTGGGAGGGCACAGTGTTATCTAGTACTTGAACATTATTACTTTTCTCTAAGGAGTGAGGGCAGCAGTTTCTTGCATTGGCTAACAAAATGGGGAACTGGCAAGGAAGGGAGAGGAAAGTGAAGAATCAGCAATGGAAGGGTGAGATAAGTGAGTGTAATCCAGGAAGGGGAAGCCAGTTGTATTTTTAGACTTATATCTATAAAAGCCTATTTCTTCTAATTTTCCTGAAAAAAATGACAATATATACCTGATGGATAAAAAATAGCAGTATCAGTAACTCTTCAGGTGACCAAAGATTACAGTGAAATTCCAGTTCATCCATTAAAGGATTTTTCTCGCTTGTGAGTTATTTTGCATGTAGTGTTTTCATTAAACATTTTAATTGACGGTGTTTTTTCTACTTCTTTGCCTTCTCTTTTCTTTTTAAACGGGTGAATACTTAGCAAGATTTTTCAAGTAAGCAAACGTTGGAAAAAAATATAAATAGGACTATATTTTAGGCATGCTTTTCCTCATCCCACAATGAGGACACAGATACTTCTTGTGGTAGATTAACTAATGGGCAACTCATAACACCCAGCTGAGCTGAATCAACCAGGTTCTGGATGTGGAAGGCCCACCTAAGGGTTGTGGCAAACAGTATAAAAGGGAAACTGAAGGGGAAGATGGTGTGCTGTTGAATTTCCTGGAGAAGCTTGTTACACTGGTTTTCCTGACAGGAACTTAGCTGTTCTTACCATTGGAGGAGCTTGGATCCTCCCTGTCACTGACAATGACTGCATTCTTTTCAGGGGAAACCCAGTCCTCACCTAGAGTGTTGTTTCCTAGTCCTGGTGCAGATCCTGCTGCACAGATCTTTCATCAAACTGGTGCAGACTTTCTAGCTTCCACCACTGACCTTTGGTTCTCCCCAGTGCATATCCTTGACACAGACTTGCATGAGACGTTGTCATGGGTTCTAGGCCTCCATTTGGACTTGTGGAGGACAGTACTATGGGTTCTAGGTCTTCAGCTGCACTCATGAAGAATATTGTTGAGGGATCTAGGTCCTCAGCTGGATTTTTCAGGTCTCCAGTGTGGAAAGATCTGCACTCTTCTGCATTTGACTTTTTAGGTGAATATTGTAATATAATCTTATAAATTATGTGTCCTGTATTAAATCTATTCTCTTGTAAACTCTGACTACAACATTCCTCATTTAATGACCGAGTTAAGTTCCTGTTAGGGTCATTAACAAGGAATTTTATGTTGTGTGTACATTACAATATTCAGAGCAGCCAGGCGTGGTGGTGCACGCCTTTAATCCCAGCACTCGGGAGGCTGAGGTAGGCAGAGCGTTGTGAGTTCGAGGCCGACTTGGGCTACAACGCGAGCGCAAGGCCGGCCTGAGCTACATAGTGCGACCCTGCCTCAAAAAACCGGGGCCTGGAGTTTGGCTCAGTGCCTTAAGCACCTACCCTGGCAGGCGCGAGGTTGTGAGTTCAATCCCCGGTCCGCAAAAAAAAAAAAAAAAAAAAAAAAAAAAATATTCAGAGCAAAAAATAGTCAAAGGAATCTCCAACTGGATGACTTTGCTCTTATTTGCATAACTTTTACATGCAGTACAGTAATGTATAACAGAACATAAAATTACTGCTGTGCTGTAGAAGAAGCCACCATAAGTCTGTACTGCTGCTCATGTTCCTGAGTCACACGTCCAAATGCAGGTCATCAGTCAGGACAGTTGTTAATCAAGTAGGCTGTTAAATGAGGAACATCTGTATTGAACTTCTTTAAATAGTTTTCACAGAAATAAAATGAAAAATTAATATTTCAAGGTTTTAGTGGGTACTCACTTTAGTGGTTTTCAATATAGCACTCACTAAACAGTTCATTCTAACCCAGGTATTTTGGACACCCCTTGAGTCACTCACCAAGAGATACCATACAGTAAGGCAAGGATCTCAGAACCTTAGTCTACTTAAAATGGAATGAGGCAAAGAAAATTACTTTCCCACATCCAGAATGTAGTATGTTGTAAACAGCGTCACCTGCATATAAGTAGCACCAGTCTTTAAGTTACAAGAGACAGAGCTCTGAGCTAAAATGTAAACAGGAAACTTCTGACCTCATACTTGCCTCTCTTTCCTTTCTCTCTCTTCACTTAATGGAGTCTGTCCTTCCTACTTAAGTATCTCTTCCTTGTTTCCTTCTCTATCTACTTACCCAAGGTGCTTTTTGAAAAATATCTACCATCAGTCATTTCTATCTTAGTGCCACTTTAAATCAATGGTTCTGTTTCAGGAACACTAAGTGTTTTAAATCTGATTTCTACCAGGATAGTGAGACCCTTGGTGTTTGTAAGAATTACCAAGCATCACCGAACAGGTGAGGGAAGATCTTGGCATCCTGGTGACTCATCAGTTAGAGTTACAGAATCCTGAACCCTGACAATGCTGCACTACTTGTGACTTAAGGGACCCAGAGTCTAGCAACAGCTTGACTTCCACTAGGATTTGGGGCACTTCCGGGGGGTGCAGTCTATTGACTGCTCCAGTCTTCACAGTAGAGCACCAAAGGACTCTACTAATAGAGTACATAATGATTATATTCCTCATGGGGAATTGGTATATATACCCAACACATCTTAATTCTGTTTTCATTTCCTTCCCCTCTCCTACCTCACTTCTTCTATCTCTGTCCCCATCCCATTTGTAAAACATTTATATCCCTAATTCCTCATTTTTTATTTTGCTCTTTATTTATATTTTGGGTTTCTCATATGAAACCATGTGATATTTAAGTTCATGCATCTAATTTATTTCATTTTAAATTATGGTCTCAAGGTGCATCCATTTTTCTACAAATGACTCAAGTTTATCCCTTTTTAAAAGCAGAGTAATATTCCAATGTATATAAATGCCATATTTTCTTTATCCATTCATCTGTTGATGAACATACAGGCCACTTACAAGATTTAGCTATTCTGAGTTATGCTGCTATAAACATGACTAAGCACGTGTCATCATAATGTGATTTCTTTAATTCTTTCAGGAAGAGCAATAGCTGCATAAAGTGGAATTTCTATTTTAGTTTTAGAGACATCTCTATTCTGATTTCCATAGTGGTCGTACTAGTTTACATTCCCACCAACAATGCAGAAGTTTCCCTTCTCCTTGCCTTCTGACCAACATTTGCTATTATCTGATTTCTTTATGGTAGCCATTTTTTCTGGAGTGAGAAGGAATCAAGGCGTTTTGATTTGCATTTCACTAATGGCCAGAAATACTGAACATTTTTTTTTATGTATTTATTGGTCATTTGTACTTCTCTCGAGAGGTGTATGTTCATTTTAGTTGTCAATTTCTTGATTGGTTCTTTTATGGGGAGAGGAATCTAATAACAAATATTGAGTCCTGTGTACATTCTAGATATTAGTCCTTTATTTGAAGAATACCTGGAAAAATATTTTCCTATTCTGCAGGTTTTCTCTTCACTCTGGTTGTTTGCATTGCAGTGCAGAACATTTCAGTTTGATTGACCCTTTTTGTTCATTCAGTTATTTCTTGTGCCAGTGGAGTTCTGTTCAGAAAGACCTTTCCTACACTTATATTTTTAAGAGCTTTACCTATTTTATCTTCCAGCAGATTGTTTGTTTTAACACTTAGATCTTTGAATTGCACCACCATGCCCAGTTGATTTTGATTTTAGTTTAGAACATGGTAAGAAATATGGGTCTAGACTCAATCATCTGCATCTGGATAGCCAACTTTCCAGCACCATTTGATCAAGAGATTATTTTTCCTCCATCAAATGTGTTTTGTTCCTTTGCAAAAGAACATATGGTTGAATATGCCTGGGGGTTTGTTCTGCATCCTTTATTCTGTTCTAGTGATCCACATGCCTGTTTTTTGTGCCTTTGCCTTGCTGTTTTTATCACTGTAACTTTGTTATATAATTTGAAGTCTGGAATTGTGATGCCTGCTTTGCTCTTATTGCCTAGGAATACTTAGGGTCTCTTCTTATTCCATAAGAATTTTAGGACTGTTTTCTCTAGTTCTATTAGTATTTTGATTTCATTGCATTAAATCTGTATATCAGTTTTGGCAATATAGTCATTTTGATAATATTGGTTCTCTCTGTCCTGGAACTGGGGATACCTTTCCATTTCCTGATTTGATTTTTCAGAATGCTGTAGTTTTCATTGTAGAGATCTTTCACTTCCTTGGTTAGGTTAATTCCTAAGTATGTAATTTCTCCTGATGCTGCTATAAATGTTACTGTTTTCCAAATTTCTTCCTCAGCAGGTTACTTATTGGTGTGCAGTAATGCCATATTTTTTTATTTTATATCCTGCAGCACTACTGAATTTGGATATTAATTCTAGGAGTCTTTTGATGGAGTTTTTTGAGTCTTCTATGTAGAGGATCAAGTCACCTGCAAATAATGACAGTTTTACATTCCTCTTTTCTGATCTCTATCCCTTTTCTTTCTTTCTCTTGCCAGATTGCTCTGGCTAATGTTTTGAGTCCTATATTGAACAGGAATGGTGATAACAGACATGATTGCCTTGTTCCTCATTTTAGAGGGAAAGCTTTCAGCTTGTCCTCATTTAATATGATGTTGGCAATAGTTTTATCATAAATGGCATTTATCAGGTTGAGATAAGGCCCTTTTGATATCTATTTTCTTCAGGGTTTATCATGAATGAAGGTTGGATTTTGTCAAAGGTTTTTCTGTATCAAGACACTGATGTGATTTTTGGTCTTTGCTTCTGTTTCTGTGGTTTTACATTTATTAATTTGTGTATGTTGAGCTTTTCTTGCATCCCTGGGATGAAGCCTGGTTGGTTATGATGTATGATTTTTTGATGATTTGTTGCATTCTGTTATCTATGATCTTGTTGAGGATTTTTGCGTCTATGTTTGTTAAAGAGTTTGACCTATAATTTTCTTTTTTGGTTGGGTTCTTATGTGATTTTGGAATCATGGTAATGTGAGCTTCCAGGAATGACTGTGGGAGTACTCTTTCCCTTTCAATTTCATTAAAGAGTGTGAGGAGTATTGGTGATAGACCTTCTCTTCAGTTTTTGTAGAATTTAGTGGGCAAATCCATCGGGCCTGGGTTTTTCTCAGTTGGCCGGGTTTTTATGACTACTTCACTTTCATTTCATTGCCTGTTATTGGATTATTCAAAGTGACACAGAAGTCAGGCAGAAATGGAATCACTAAGCAGGCATCCGGGGCAGGTACCCTCAAAGTCTCTTGATCCATTGGCACAGGTGTGCATCAGGATAGACACAGAGGCAGTGAGAGGCCAGTAGCCGGAGGCCTCAAGATGTGAAAGGAGGAGGTAGAGTTACTGGACATTACCATGGGAAGTCAGATGAGTATTTGCTGTGTTCCAAGTGCCAGTAGGCATAGAACTGCAGAGGCCGGTGGGTATGAGGATTCAGTGAGAGATGCCAGGGGTGGACATACAAATACTACAGGCCAGATCCCACTTCATGCCTTGACACTAAGCCTCTTGGGATGTACATGGTACTCTAAGAAGCAAGGAGGATGTATCAGGCAGGTTTCCATCCTTGTGATGAAATATCTGAGATAAACAAAAGAAAGTCTATTTTGGCTCTCAGTTTCAAAGAAAAGCTCTATTCAACTCCCAGTTGCTTGGGCTCATCACCATGTGCCTGTGGTGAGGCAGAACATCACAATGGCAGGAACGTGTGGAAAGGAAGGCCACTCATTTTGTGGTGGCTAGGAAGCAAAGAGAGCACTAAAGCAAAGAAAGAGCTAAATCCTCCTAGAGTTCCCTACACTCCCAATCATGTCCACCAATGAATAAAGCCACTGATGGGGTCAGAGCACTCCTGAGGTAGTCACTTGTCAAAAACTCCATCTCTGAGCATTGCTGCACTGGGGACCAAGTCTTCAACTCAGGAGTCTTTGGGGGACATTTCAGATCCACAGTAACAGGGAAGTGAAAACTCCTGAATTAGCTTGGAAAAAATTTGTTAGCTAACATTACATTCCTATTACCAGAATGTGGGCGCCAAATATAAATTCAGGTATTCTTAAACAACCCCTTCCCAAACTGGCTCCTTATGACACCTGATCTAATATGCTAGGTGCCACACTCATTGAGTTTCTTCTCTAGCCTGCCATGCCTTGTTACTTTTGGTGTAAAACCATATACTGTTTTTTACAGCTTACATTAGCTGGGGACTTTTCTTGAGTTAGTGCTGCTCACTTGGTCCACTGTTTCTCCCTGGAGCTTCCGACCTGCCAATACCACCCTCTCTTCGCGGGCACTTGCCTTGTTCACAATCAGGTCAGTCAGTCCCTCTGCAGTCCCATACTGATTGAGCCTGGAGTGTGCTGGTGGCTGTGGCCAGAGCTTAGAATTCAGGGGTGGCGTGGGGTGAACATGGCCCTGGCAAGTTTCAGAGACTCTGGGTCCCCAGACTGTCTCCTCCACAGCCAAGGTTTCCTGCATGCATGGGCCACTCATTCCCTTCCTGCAACTATGTGTGTGTGTGTGTTCTTAACTAAGACTCTTTATCCAGGGTTTATGAAATCTGACATCTCTTGTACCTAAAAATATTTAGGAGGTGGCTACCAATTTTTTACTAGCAAGATTTATGTATTTAAAGAGAAAAAAAAAGAAAATAAAAACAATAAACATACAAACAACTACTATAGGAACAATAAAAAAACCCCAAAACAGTAACAATGTAGGCTTTCAAAACAAGATGATAGGAATTTAACAATAGTTGTAATATTGCATAGTTATCTTCTCAAGAGTTGTTTGTATTACCAGATATAGACATGCAAAATTGATCTAATTGTATGAGTGTTAACTGTTCTTTTCCAAGAACTAATAGAATTAGTAGTATAATCATCTTAGCGTTTTTATGTACATATAAACATATTTATACCTTTTTCCTTTTCCCTTCCTTTTTTCTCCTTTCCCCTAAGATTCACGTGTTTTTATCAGTTATTGAGCTGGTTTTAGTTTTACCTTTCTGGATTTACCCATACTTAGATCTACTGTATCAGGCGAGTTTGAGGCAATATGTGAATGGTAGTTATTTTTGTTATGTCTTTGAGAATTTTCCAAGATATTTTGAAGTGAAATGAATCACTCTTTCCACACATCATGCAGAGACTTCTCAGAATAATTTTTCAACAATTCACAGACTTGGAGCCCTTAGCCTGAAAAAGGAACCCCAACAACACTAAATGATGTTTCTACCTTGCTGTTCCTAGCAGAACCCACAGCCCAGATGCAGCTCCTGGGTATCTACCTTGAGAGAGGGTGAACCCAAACTCATTTCCAATGCTAATCCAGGCAGTTACTAGACACACTGATTTAGACTTCTACTTACCAAATGCTTTATTATTTTAGCTTGGTTTTACTAAAGTTTTAAAAAGTTAATGTATTTCCTTCAAATCGAAGAAGACTTCAGAAAATGGAAAGATATTCCCTGTTCATGGATAGGAAGAACAAACATCATGAAAATGGCCATTCTCCCAAAATT
>RJWM01043939.1:0-13529 GCA_004363535.1 Dasyprocta punctata | reverse complement strand
CCTCAAAAATTTTAGCAGCTATCCTTAAGTAAGCCATCATTCCAGGGCTTTTCTTTGTGGGAAGGCTTCTTTTCATATGTACAACATCTTTTGTAAATAAAGGACATATGGTATCTATTTCTTCTTGAGTTAGCTTTGATTATTTGTTTCTTTCAAGAAATTTGGTTATTTCATCAATATTATGAATTTTTTTGGAATGCAGACTTTTGTAGCATTCCCTAATTGATGTTGCTTCTATGAATCTTGATATTTATTTCACATTTTCACTATTTTACATGAGCCTGGCTAGAGACATATGTTGTTTTTATTTTCTGCAAAAAAAGCCAGATTTCTATTTCATTAACTTCTTTATTTCTGGATATTTTTATTTTTCCTTTTTCTTTAGTTTTATTTCTTATCCTCTGGTCATTATTATATTTTTGTCCTACCTATTTTGGATTTGTTTTCTCCTTTTTCTAATATATATACACATTTATTTTGAGACAGGGTCTCACTATGCAGTTCAGGCTGGCCTTGAACTTACTGTGTAGCCTAGTTTGGCTTCTAAATCATGGTGATTCTCCTGCCTCAGGCTCCCAAATTCTAGGATTATAGCCGTGGGCCACCACACCAGGCTCCTTTACCTAATCTCTTAAAGCATAAATTTCAGACATCGATTTATGATCTTTCTTATTTTTTAATTTGTACATTTGAAGACAGACTTTTTTCCCTAAGTCTTTCAAAAGAAACATTTTAAGCATTTTGATATGCTGCAGTTTCATTTTAGTTCAGTTTTGAGCTATTTTCCTTTCGCACTATGAACTTTTTGTGGGATTATTTTAATGAGTGCTAGTTTCCAAAATCTAGGAATTTTTTAAGAGATAATTCTGCTTCTCATGTTATTGATATCTATTTTAATTCTATTGAGTTGAAAACATACTTTGTATAACTTGAAATCTGCTAAATTGATTGAAAGTTACTTTATTGATTGAGAAAATCTGAATGCACAGAAAAACACATTTAATTCTTGTTGGCTGTTTTATTCTATAAATATCAATTGCATCAAATTGGTTAAAAGTGTTGCTCAAATTTTCTTCTTAGTTATTTTTTGTCTACTTATTTCATCAATTATTAAGAATTGAAATTTAAAGCAATCCTTCTGAGTTTGTCCAGATCTAGAATTTGTGTCAGTTTTTGTTTCACATATTTCAAAAATTACGTGCCTAATTATTAGAGTCATTATCATTCTTAATATTAATCACTATATTATTAATAAATGACTTTATTTACTCTTTATACTATTCCTTGTTCTAAAATAAACTTTTGCATTTATATAGCCACTCTCTGTTTGATTAGGGTTAGTGTATTATACTTTTTCCATCCATTATTTTTCTTATATTTTTACATTTCTTTTAGGCAGGATAGGGTTGAACCTTTTAATCCAATCTTACAATATATTCATTTTAATGATTGAATAGGAATAATTTAAAAATGACGTATGCTTCATATTATATGCAGTACTTTTGTACACCTAAAAACATAGTATAGAATCAGAGTTGGGTCCAATATCACAGAGTAAATAAATCAGCCTTCATATCATGCGCCGTTACTTATGTCCACCATTCCCTATCCAAGCCTTGAGCATAAAGCATTCAAAGTCAAGAATTTAGAATTTGTATCTTTTTTAAAGCCACTTTATTCAAGGATACAAAGAAAGAAAAAAAGAAGAAAAAAAACTACAACAAAATTTCAAAACACGTTAATCAGGGAACAACAACGTGCATACATTGTGCATTGTCATCCCCAAATCATTCACCCAGAGCACATGACATCTGCATTCAGTTGTCCAAACAATACCAGCACTATCTTTCTCTTTAGTGAACTCAGAGAAATCAGTAGTATAACTATTTTAACTATTTTTATATACATATGCGTACACATATGCATATGTTTTTTCTTTCAGCTTGTCACACTGATGAAACTACACAATGTTTACACATGTGCATCTTATTTATTTCACGAAAGAGTATGTTCTCAAGATGCACTCATTTACCTATAAGTATTCAGTTTGTCATTATTTATGACTGAGTAGTACTCCATTGTTTAAAAATACCACATCTTTTTTATCCTTCCCTCAGTCGATGGCATTTAGGTTGTTTTCAAGATCTGGCAATTATAAATCGTGCTGCTATAAACATGGGTGCATATATATCACTGTGGTATGAATTTTTTAATTCTTTTGGGAAGATACCCAGAAATACCCAGAAGAGGAATAGCTGGGTTGAATGGGACCTCCAATCCTAGTTTTTTGAGGAATCTCTACACTGATTTCCACAATGGTTACATCAGTCTGCATTCCCACCAGCTATGGCGAAGGGTTCCTTTTTCCCTATATAGCCCCTCCAGCATTTATTTTATTGGCTGATTTCTTTCTTTCTTTCTTTTTTTTTTTTTTTTTTTTTTTTTTTTGCAGCACTGGGTATTGAACCCACAACCTGGTACCTGTCAGGCAGGCGCTTAAGCCTGAACCAAACTCCCAGCCCTGGTTTTTTGAGGCAGGGTCACACTGTGTAGCTCAGGCCAGCCTTGAGTTCGTGTTGTAGCCCAAGCTGACCTTGAACTCACAACGCTCCTCCTACCTCAGCCTCCTGAGTGCTGGGATTAAAGTTGTGCATCACCATGCCTGGCTATTGGTTGATTTCTTGATAATAGCCATTCTTTCTGGGGTGAGGTGGAGTATCAGTGTTGTTTTAATTTACATCTCTCTAATGACTAATAATGCTGAATATTTTTTCCTGTATTTATTTGCTGTTTGTATTGTTTTTATCTGAGATGTGTGTATTCATCCCAGATGCCCATTTTTGGATTGGGTCTTTAAATCTGGGAGGACTGTTTTTTTTTTTTTTTTTTTTTTTTTTTTTTTTTTTTTTTTTTTTTTTTTTTTTTTTTTTTTTTTTTTTTTTTTTTTTTTTTTTTTTTTTTTTTTTTTTTTTTTTTTTTTTTTTTTTTTTTTTTTTTTTTTTTTAGTTCTTTCTATGTTCTCGGTAGTAATCAATTGTCTGAGGAACCGCTGGCAAACAATTTCTTCCAGATTGTGGGTTGTCTTTTCACTCTATTGGTGGTTTCTCTTGCTGTGCAAAAACTTTTCAGTAGGGTGAGATCCCATTTGTTGATTCCTTGTGACAGTTCCTGTGCAACCTGGGTTTTGTTCATAAAGTCTTCGCTTACACCAATGTCTTCAAGAGTTTTACCTACTCTATCTTCTAGCAGATTTAATGTTTCTGTTTTCATATAAAAAAGGAAGATCACTTTTAATCACTTTTCGAAAAATCTGAATGTTAAAAACCAAACCAAAACCGAAAAATTAAGATTTACTAATTATGAATAGCATTTTATGGGAAACAAAATGCCACCCTTATTTTCAACAGTTTTTTTTTCTATTTTCTATTGCTGTTGTTTTGCTTGTAATGCTTTTGTGAATGTCTACATTTGCTACAAGCCAAAATATGTGCAAAAAAGTTACTCTGTTGCATAAAACTCATTTGTCCACTATTATTTAGGAATTCAAGTCTTAAACTCTCAAAAAAGTCTTAACACTATATTATTGTAGATGAAATAGTTCTGATTTAGTTTGCCCACATAATAACAGACATATCCACATATTTTTTCCTAAATCTTAAATTATCCTTCCAGATTATTTAATTGCTTCTGTATTATAATAATGCCCTCAGAAATAATTATGATCAATTAAGTAGTTTACCAGTGTACAACAACAAGTCATAGTGCAGTATTGTTTAGATATGTTGTCATTATTTTAGATATTTTCTATCTTGTTCTGTACTGAACTTTGTTGAACAATTCTGATTAATCACTATCAGTTAGGAAAAATTAGATAAAATACTTCTTGGGAATTTGCAAAGTGCATATTTTGATTATAAGATTTAAGAGTTGTATTAGTCACTTTCCTGTCTCTGGAACAAAATACCTGACAGTCACAACTTGAAAGAGGGAGGTTTATTTTGGCTCAGTTTTGGAGGATTTATTCCGTGGTTAGCTGGCTCCAATGCAGAAATGACATGGTAGAAGGACCTGGTAGAGAAAAATTGCTAGGTTCCTGGAACCAGGAAGGAGAGTAAGAGAGATAGGAGGCACTGAGGAGGATGCACTCCTTCACTCATGTCCAGATGACCCGCTTCTTCTGATCAGAACCTAACTCCCAACAAAACATTCAACTAAGAACTCATCAGTGTATTAATCTACTGAGGAGTAAAGCACCTGCCTGATTCGATTGCCTTCCAAAAGCTGAACTTGAACACAGGAGATGTGTGGAAAATATTTTAAATCTAAACCATAACAAGTGTTAATTTTTAAATAAAGTTAATTTTTAAATAAAGTGAAAGATCATAAAATATATGCCCTTTGAAATTTTTATTTTAGCTTTTTTAAGACTACTCAAAATATCTCCATTAGCTTCTCAATTTTTTTTTCTGTAATGAAAAGTTAAAACTAGAAAACTTTTAGATAAATAAGATATCTAAGTATTTCAAAAGCTCTCTAACCGGGCGTGGTGGCACATTCCTGCAAACCCCAGCACTTGGGAAGCTGAGACAGGAGAATCGCTGCAAGTTCGAGACTCGCCTGCACTACAAAGTGAGCTCAAACCCAGCCTGAACTGTATAGCCAGGCTCAAAAAGACAACAACAACAAAAAAAACTCAAGTAAATTTTTCCTAGAGATTTCTGTAATAATCTAGAGAAAATCAAATGTGAATCAGCAATAAACCATTAATAATCTAGAAAATCTGAATTCAAAGTTTTCTAAATTGGGTAATTTATTGCTCTGAAACTTCCCCATAAATTCATGACACAAACTTCAGTAAAAACTAGAAATATAATAGAATAAAAATCAGTAGAAAAATAAAAAACCAAAGCATCCTTAACATGCAGTTTGCTCAAAGGGTAGCTGAAAAAAATTTAAAAGTGCAGCATAAATGATATTTTATTAGACTTTGGGATATACCAACATTTTACTCATTAAAAATACTCAAATATTTATGAATTGGGACACAGGCTTGCTCAAATACAGGGATTCTGGTTATGACTTTGTGGAATCTTTCACTTCAGACCTTACTGCCACAACAATAAAGCATATATCCCTCTACTTTAATTTGGTTGCTGTTGAAACTGCTCTGAAAATCTATTTTATTCTATTAAAGAAAAAAACACCATGTGTTTTAATTAAAATAATTTCAAAAGCAGATAGATCTATATGAAAGGCACAGCTGTGAACATTAATTTAAAGTAAATAAAGGCATTTACATAATATTTGGAGGGGATGCTATACATGACACACACATCGAATTTATTGATATTAACTCAATCCCAGTGATTAAAGTAGTAATTTTTTGAGTTATCAGGCAATCAAGGCTACTTTGCAGTGTTTACTTAGCTCTTGAATGACATAAGAATTAAAGTTTGGTTTGGAGTTCCACTTTTTTGGTAATAGCTTGCCATATTTCAATACTTGATATCTATGGCTTCATTGAAACATTCTCACTTATCTATATCTAAAAGGGTTATTTTAGCTTCAAGGGTATTCTCAAGCCAGTACATGCTCGTATTGTTCCAAACACATGTTCATCTTTTTTGGACCCTCTGTACAACCCAATGATTGTCAATGAACACTGTTTTTCTATGTTTACTATATGGCATTGTCCATTAGTTTAGATGAAAGGGTGAATGAAAAATCATTGTTCTCCTGTTCAAAGATAAGAGGCTTGAAACTGTAAGCTAAAATTAGGTTTGGTAATACTTTGGTGAATTTTTTCTTTGTTTCCTTATGTCTCCAGCAAAATATATATGTATATATTTGCTAGAAATAATAAGAATGTTAAGTTTTTGTTGCCTATTCTTTGGTGTTTTGCACTGTATTCAAAATCACAGTAGAGCACAATTACAGAACTTCAATGCAAATATTTGAATTGAAATGTTCAGGCAATAGTGCCTTTCATCAACTTGTTTATTTTGCTGCAGAATAAATTTGCCCAAGAACTCTTGATGAAAAAATACCATCAAAACATATTGTTTGTGCTAAAAAGTAATTACGATAAAATATTCTTCTTCAAGTGTCACTACTATCTTCAGTTTTAAAAATTGCTATATTTGCAGAGAGACGAGAAAAAGGAAATAGGACAGTATACAAAGAAAAGAAGAATCTCCTGAGTCTCAATTTGGCACAGACAAAGAACTTTTGCAGTTGTTTGGGGGATTGTCTATCCATTCATTACTGCAAAATAAAATTGGTTCTTTAGGAAAAATGAATTGTACTCAAAGGCTTGACAGTCCTATTTAACACAATGAAAAACTGCTTATTAAATCCTCCTGGGTCTTCTTAACGAAACTGAGACAAATAGTGTGAAATCTTAAATATTTCTTTGAGGTGTTTAAGGAGAAGAAAAAGGACACTTGCTGGTCACAGCCAGGATAGGCCTCTTTCTTAGCACAGCTGCAAATGAGATAAAATTATCTATCACTAAGTAGTAAATATTCCACGGAAGTCGCTGGGATACAGGATACGGACATGAGGCGATACGTAGGACATCTGTGGTGGAGACAGAAGCTGTAGCTCAACAGAGCATATGGTTCTATGAAATATTAATTTAGGGTTTAAGACTAAAATGCTTATAAAAGTCAATTCTAAAATTTTAAAGTACAGAAAGTAGAAAACACCATCCACATTCTAGGTAACATATGGGCTTTCAGGGGTCTAATTTAGCTTCTTAAAGACTGCTTAAAAGTATTTCCATTTAACAGGCCATGGTGGTACATATGTGCAATCTTCCTGGCACTCAGGAAGCAGAGCCAGGAGGATTGGCATGTTTCAGTCTAGCCTGGCCTCCTTAGTGAGTTCAAACCAAGCTTGGACTATGTAATACACAAGACCATGTCTCAAAAAAATTCTCCATTTATTTGTAGGTTACTCTGTTTGGAATGAGAGTTTGAAGGCTTTTGATAAATGATAGATAAAATTTTGAAAGCTCCTAAACATATTACACAAATACTTATAGAAATTTCAGGAATGATCAAGATGTAATAAAGATTTGTAATCTTCTTGTCTTTTCTAACACAAATTCATTATGACATGAATTACAAGATAGATCTGAGAACAAATAAAGACAATTGATTTTTTGTTTAGAATTTATTGGCCTTTAGAATTTACTGACCTTTGGAATTTATTTACATTTATAAAAAATAGGTTCGAGGAGAGTGAGTCAATAAAAATCTGTATATTCAAATTTTTGAGTCTCATAGTGTAGGATGACACACAGTATTCACAGAGAGAACTTGCAAACATCCTTTCTTAATCACACACAGACACACATGCACACACACACACACACACACACACACACTTGAATCTTTTTTCTTTTTTTTTAAGCAGTGGCAAAGTCTATTTGAGAAAGTAAAAGTGAATCATTGGGGAGAAACTGGCTTTGCAGAGTGAGGTTGGGCTGAGTAAAAGGAGAAGAAGCAAGATAGAACACCTTGGACAAAGCAGAGTGGACTACCGTGAACAAAGTCACAATAGCCTAGGATCTTCTCATCGTCTATATTTGAATCTAACCACACATAAACATTCTATAAATGTTTATTCACTACATGCTTAAATATTTCAAAAACATTGTAAAAATTAAGTTTAGTTTTAACTTTCTAACAGTACAGATGAATATTTTATGTTCACCATCTCGTAGTAAATACATATTTTTACTAACCATTTTGTTCTTACATAAAGACAGGTTGACCAGAATTTCCAACCAATGTACCTGACTTTGTGCTACCCAAATTTCTTAAGACCCTTACTTTCCAGAAGAGAAGGGAATATGTGTTTGACAAATGGTTGTTACTCCATTTTTCTAGGTTGGTTTCCAGCTGGGTCTCTATACTGTGACCTCTGATTTTTAGATTGATACACCAGCTTTTTTTCTGAAAGTTCAGTCTCTTCCAATGCTTATGGGATGTTTAACCTTGGAAATGCTATAATTTCATTTTTTTACACTCATCTAGCTGTTCTTGGAGTTTGGAGTTCACATGTCTATGTCTGTGTATAGCAAATGTTTGTTTTCTCATGGTCAAATTCTTATTTACAATGCAAAAAGAAAAAGCTCTGCTTTGTACAATATTCTCTTCAAGGAAGACACCACATAAATTAAGGTAAACATTTTGTGCAGCCATCCCCTACAGATTTTTGCAATTTAGAGCCTATTTTAACTCTTGAAACCTCTAGTCATATATCTAATATCCTTGAAATGGACTATCCATTACGCTGTCTTCTCTCAGCCACACATTCACTTTTGTATGTCAAAGCATACTTAAATAAATAAGCAACTAAATGAACAGACTATATTTTAAGTATAAATTACAATCCTACTGCATGCACACATAAAGAGAATAATAAATACTCAATTGAAATGATTATAGATTGTGTTGCTGGAAAGTATCACATTGCAGTTGTAGTTTTTTCGGCAACTACATTGAATTAGTTTTTCCTGAACTTGGCAAATGATTTTCTGAATTCTTTAGTCTTTCAGTGTAAATCAGAGAACTGTTGAGAATTTCTTTGATTGAATATTCTGAACTAGGGCTCAAATTACCTATTTTTGTAATATGTTGAAACCAAAAGCATTGATGTAATGGAGTAGATAAACTTTAGTCTCAGTTAATTTGGTCTAACAACAAGAAATAATGGTTAACATTAACAAGTGTCAGACAAATCTGGATTCAACTATTTCAACTCTACTGTTAAAAGTTTGGTTTTATAAATGTTACTTCCTTACTTTTCTTCTGTTTTTATACTTATAAAAAGAGCTATAAAATGTATTTCTTGAGGGGCAGTGGAGACAGCAAACTGAAGTGCAAACCACACTGATAAATCCTTAAGAAAGACAAAGTAAGACAAAATAAAATAATGGTAATTAAATAGACACCACTAAAAGGAAAATTGTTGATGGAAAAGAATATCTTCAATTAATTGAAATAAATACAAAATAAAATAAATTGTAGGGAAGGTAGTCTCTATGGAGCACAAGTGCAGATGAAATAAAAGCATAAACAGGTTGAGGTAGAAAACCCAACAGATAACAGAAAAGTATTAAAAGTTGTAACACAGAGAAATGCTCCTAGTGGGTTAAAAAGAAATTGTATCCTATATTTCAGAAAAATTAACACAACTTGAATTTGTTATTGCTCTTCACACACAATGAAAAATATCAGAATTCTTCATAACAAAATAGTTATCTGAAGAAAGAAATCTGATATCCAATTTTGTTTATGTTAATACTAATCAGGTGGTCAAAGTTTCATCCCATGTACCACCTAAACACAACAAACTCTTCCCCAAAGTCTCAACAGTTCCATCCTTTTTGCAAACTCCAAGTCTTTTCTGAGACCGAAGGCAAACTGAACTGTGAACCTCTGTAAAATTTCAAAGCAAGTTACATAATCCCAAATTACAATGACATAGAGAATATTCTCATTCCGAGTGGAATAGGGAATAGAAAATAAGTGTACAAAAGCAAAACTAAAACCCAGAAGAGACTTACCAAGTCATGTAAATCCATATGTGGCATCTGAGATATGTGGTGGTCAAATGTGAGTTTTAGAGATCTTGTGTAGCCCCACCTCTTTGGCCCTGCAAGTTGCAACCCATAGGACCTCTTTCTTTACTGCTTATATTCAGAGCCTGCTGGTTCCCTGGGTAAACACAGGATATTTCTGGCATCTCTGACTTCCTGGAATTTCCAGTTCTCCTGCAGCTTCATTCCCAAAGCTTCATGCACCCTTGACTGGTCTCCCAAGCATTTCATTGAAATCTGGATGGAAGCCTCTCCTAACTCTACAACTGTTTAGTTCCATGAGCCAGTAAAATGGGGAGGAAAAGAAAACAAAAATTGGTATCACACAGATGATACCAGAGTCACTGTCAACGGGAGCAGAAGCCAGATCTCCTTGGACCAGTATCCTCTGAGTGCCTAGATGGGTTAGCAGAGTAAAATGAATCCTGGAGAACCAATTTCCTAGGTGGCCCTTCTTAAATCAGGGTTCCAAGAACCCTCTTATAAAATGAAAGATTGATACTTTTGCATCTTTGAACCTATAATGAGTGAGATATTGCTGTTTCTGCAATGTCCTCAAAGCATTTTCCTTCTTGTATATTTTAGTGGTGTTAGTATCTTTAGCAATCACACTTATTTTACCTCTGACTTTACATGATGTTCATTCTGAGTCAAAATTTAAGTTGTTCCAATTTTTCCACACTTTCCTTTGCCCCCAGTTCTTACTATAAATCTGGCTAAAATCAGCCAAGAGTACTCATGCCACAGCCTAATGTTGGGCTGCTTGGAAATTTCCTCCACCAAATTTATCTCAATCTCTGGCAAAATCTCAGAACATGGGAAAAATGTGGACACATTTGCTGCTGGAGTGTAACACACATACCTCTAGTACAACTGCCAGTATAGTCTTTGTTCCCAGCTGAAAATTCATCAGCCTGGCCTTTACTGTTGACATTCTTGTCAGCATTTTTGTCTTCTGAGCTTCAACCACAGTCACACTTCAGGTTCTGCTTACAGTGTTCTAGGGCTTGTCTGCTTCACATCTTTGAAATTTTTTAAACTAGTTCAGAAAAACATTTGCAAGTGCTTGTAAACCATACAATCAGGTATACTCACAGCAACGAGTCCACTCTTAGTACCTGTTTCACAAAAATGGCCAAAAGTTATCCCATGTCACCCCTGTCAATATCCTATTATTTCCTGGGAGGCCTCGTTTCC
This sequence comes from Dasyprocta punctata, assembly GCA_004363535.1. Taxonomy (NCBI): domain Eukaryota; kingdom Metazoa; phylum Chordata; class Mammalia; order Rodentia; family Dasyproctidae; genus Dasyprocta; species Dasyprocta punctata. The sequence goes on along the minus strand of RJWM01043939.1, from coordinate 2,722 downwards.
TTCAATCTACAGAGGCATGCATTTTGAAGGTCTTATTTAGAGCAAGCTTTTAAAAATTATATAGGATTATTTCCCCAAATTTATGTCTTTTTATTTTCTTCTTTCCCTCAAGTCCCTAGAGTCATTGCCTTTGTAACCTGTGATTCCTGAACTTGGAAATGATGTTTCTGGGTAGTGCTCTCTTCATGATGGATATTTTGGTGCCCTCTGATCCTCAAAAAGCTGACTGCTTTTCCTAGTAAAAGGCTTTATGTGGTGCATGTTGTTTCAGATTTAATCACACAAAAAATGTTAACACTTGTTCATGTTTCTGAATGTAGAACATAAACATGGTGAGTAGACTTAAGCCCTCAGCTGCAAAATATCATGAAAATGATTACTTTAACCAAATGAGCATCTCACTGCTCTGTGGTATTTGCTGATCTTCTGGGGATTGAAGCTTGTAAATTTGCCTAAAAATTTCTGTGCTATCTGTGCTGCCTCTGCAAAGGAAAAAGGGGGATTCATTGGGATTATTCAAAGAGAGTATAAATAGTGACCAAGAAAATCTCAGAGCCCTCCACAAACTGGGGACAGAGTTTCACAGCCGTGGGAAGATGTATGTGCCTAACAAGGATGCCAGGACCTTATCTGATTCGGATTTAGATAATTGGAGGATGTGTGTAGGAGCACAGGGAGGGAAATGAAGCAGTCTTGTCCTGGAGGATTGCCTGAGTTTGGAACAATTTACTTGCAGGAGAACTCATAGTGGTTCAGATAGTGTGTGAATTGGACCACATCTGGAGCAGATGAGAAGAACTTGCAGCTCTGATTCCCAGCACTGCACAGTTGTTGGGGTCCTGTCCTGGTCCAAATGCAGTTTGGACCCAGGGGAAGACATTCTGCTTCCACTGAGGCTTGCAGGTATCACTGTAGAACTGAGAAACTTTGTGAATGATGAAGCTGTGCTATGACTATTCAGGTGTTTTTCTAGATGGATTCTTCTTGGGGCATTGAAAATGGCACACGGGAAATAATATAGCTCCTGTTGTAGTCAGGAGTTACAGGGAGAACAACTGCATACAGGACACAGAGTTTATAATACTGTTTTATGATGGTCACCCAGAGTTAAACACGAGAAAGTGCAGGAAAATCTGTCCACAACACTAAGACCCAGGATATTTAGCCGAGGGCCTGGATCCCACAGCAATGTCATGCATGAGTCCCACTAGAGACCCAAAACACATGACAAAGCCTCCCACAGTTCCAACTGGGAATCTAAGAGCCCACAATAAGGACTCACGCCAGACTATTCTACAGTTCTGTGCCGGGATGGTCGAAGGTCAGCGGTGGAACAAGGAAGTCCATGCCGGTGGGTGAAGGAGCTGTGCAGTGGGCTGAAGGTTCTACATGGGAGCTGAGAAGTCATGCTCAAAAGAAGAAAGGGGGTTCCCTGAAGAGCACCACAGCTGTCCTCAGTGGCAACAAGGTCCTGCGCTCCTCCAGCGATGAGAACAGCTGAGCACAGGTCAGGAAGCCCAGCGTGACAAGCTTCTCCAGCACACAGCCTCCCCTCCAGAGCCAGGAAGCGATGCACAATGTGAGGCACAGAGCTCTCTCAACATGAACCACAGCCACTCTCATTGATGAGGTCCCGAGATCCTCCGATGATAATGGCCGAATCCATACTGAGGAAGCCAGCATGACACGCACCTCCGGGAGAACCATCGGCTTGAACAGCAACTCTTGAAAGAACCCACAATGCCTCGCTCTTCTTCTCCACATCTCTATTTATGCTGGCAACTTTCCTCAGGTGGGCTATTTTTACTCAACACCAGCTGAATTAATTCAACTAGTGCTAAGCTGACTACCAGTTTTTAATCCATAACAGCTCCCAACATGCTAGATGTAAGATACACCAAATTCATATTCCCCCAAATCAAAGAATGAATTCTTTTATTTTTTTTCTTTTTGTCTTTTTGAGACAGGTTCTCACTATGCAAGTCAGGCTGGCATTGAGCTCAGTTTGTAGCTCAGGCTGGTCTCAAACTCACAATGATCCTCTTGCCTCAGCCTCCCAAGTGCTGGGATTACAGGCTTGCACCACCAAAGAATGAATTCTAAGGGACAATAGAGGTTAACAGTAGGAAAACTTTATTGAGAAAGATAGTTTCTGAGAAACATGAAGGGACCCTAAAATGAATTTCCAACAAGTCCACTTGTCAAAGGAAGTTTTATAAAGCAAAATCACAAGATGGACACAAAATCATGAGGTGGGTACAATGTGGGTCAAAACTATGATCAACCAATTAGACTACAAGTATAGCCACTTAGGTAGTATTGATCCAATAAAGAAGCAAGTCACATAGTAAGTGTGGTAGAGTACTGTAAGTATAAAATATTCCATGAATGTTTTATACTTTTAGTACGTTTTAAGGAAGAGATGGATCCAGAGATCCTAGTCACACACTTGAGTGACTGATAAATCCAGACTTTATTGGACCAGGTGATATCAATCATAGTCTAATCTTTATTATTTTTTTTAATTTTATTTAAAAGAAAATAGACACAGAAGATAGAAACAAAAAGCATGAAAGACAAACAACAACAATGACAGATCTGATACAATTACACTGTAGGTTTACACTCTGAGGTGGTTGAAGTTTGACAGTAGTTACAATATTACATATCATTACCTTCATAGGGGTTGATCATATTGACAGACATAGACACGCAAGGTTTA
>RJWM01043938.1:0-13532 GCA_004363535.1 Dasyprocta punctata | reverse complement strand
AAGAAAGCCTGTCTCCAGCTAATGAATGTTTCAGAAAACTGAAGTCAATGGAGTCACTTGTCTTCACACATATCAAGGTACTAATAAATTAAGAACTAAGAAAAAATACTGAAATTAATTGATATCGTTTGCTTTATTTTTCACTATTGCAGATGACTAAGTGTGCCAAAATAGTTATATTAACGTTTGTGATCTATTTAGCTATATACCATAACTCACATAGTAGCAAAATGATGCCGAAAGCACTTATTCTAATTTTATTTTCAAATACAATCCTAAATTAGTTGTTCCCAGTTGAGGAAAATTATGTTCCCTACCCTCCAACTCAATGGCATTCAAAATATGAAATAGAAATAAGCTTTGAATGTAAGATAAACAACTTTTCTTAGTATAACTCATTCATGCAATTTTTAAAATAATTAAATTTATCAGTAAATTTTAGAGACATATAATGATCACATTCATCGTAGGGAATTTGTACCTGTACATGACATAACTTGACTGCTCCTTTTTTCCCATTTCCTTATCCTCCCTTCAACCCCCTCCCCCTCCTTATTTTCAAATCTTTGTTTCCATTTTATCCTTCTTTTCTGATTTTTTCTCTTCCCTTCTTCTCTTTTTTATAAATTTACATCAATACACACATGCTTTCAAATATGCATGGTTTTTACTTATTAAAATATGAAATTTAAGTGAGTTCTGCATCACATCTGGCAACCCTAGAAACTAAGGATATTTAAAAATGTTCTAGAATATTTTTTATCTTTACAACTCAGAGAGGCGCTACTGATATTTTGTAGGTAGAGTCCAAATACTTTACAATAAAAAAGTCCCAAGATGTCAATAGTATTGATCTTTGGAAATACTGCCCAGTTTATCACAGGGAAATTATCACACTGTAATTCACTTGTTCTTGATAGGTTGGGGGCCTAAGGCTGCTCTACTCTTAACCTCAATTATAGCTACTTCTAGAAAAGAAATGGTTATAACAGCAAATAGGTAAAGAGTAAGACAAAGGAGAAAGAAACTACTGATGAGTTTCTAAGATGCTTGTTGAGAGAACAGATGAGTTTGGAGGAATAAATGAAATTTAAAAAAATCATCTCCTGAAAGCATTCAGCAACACTACCTGGTATCATGGTCACTAAAGATTTTCTTGCTTGACAAATTTTTTGTTGTTGTTGTTAGAAACTGTGCATTAGATGATAATAGTAATCAAAAGACAGAAAAATAACTCAGAATTCATGGTATTATCAAAAGATTATTTTTATTACTACTATATTTAATAACTGAATTTCTTCTTTCATTTTCCCCAGCTTAGTTTAAGATGTTTTATTGCTTTGTTTTAAGAGCAAAATCTCACAGTCACCTATTATTTTTATTTCGCTTTATAAATTAATTTGCCTATGATTTCAAGCTCAAATTCTGGACGGCTTTATCCTTTATACTTCAACTATGGCCCAAACTATAATCATCTATTGACTAAATTGTTACGACTACCTAAAGCAGAGTGCATTTGCATCTACTATTTGCTATTTTGTTCTCAATACAGTTGAAAAAAAATAAGTTATGCCATAAAACTCATCTAGTCAAGGTGCTGATGGTGGAGGTTCATTTCCCTCAGAAACTAAAATCCTTGTTGATCACAACATCTTAAATTATCCATGAGATCTATCACTCTATCCTTCCAAACTTTCTCCTTTTCTAGTACTCTATGAGCTGCTTATTTGATCACTGTCATACCTGTCTCCTTGGGGACTGAAGGACACATTAGGCATATTCTCAGAGCAGGTCTTTAAATGGCAACCCCGTTGACCTAGAGCTTTACTTCTGACTCCTAGCTTGGAAAGCATTGAATTCATTCCTTTATCAGATACAAGTTTTTTCCCAAATATTTTCTTAATGAGATCTCCTGAAAATAGTACATCAAATTGCATCGTGTACTTCATGTCTTTTCTTTTCTCTTTTTTTTTGTTCCTATCCTACCATATGAAAACAGACACACACCATTGCCACCTTTTGTTTGTTTGTTTGTTTGTTTGAGACAAAGTTTCCCTATGCAGTTCAGGCTGTCTTTGAGCTCACTTTGTAGCCCAGGCTGGTCTCGAACTTGCAATGATCCTCCTGCCTCAGCCTCCCAGTGCTGGGATTACAGGCCTGTGCCACCACACCTGGCTACCATTGCCTACTTCTACTACAAAGAATTTTGTAGCTAAATAAATGCTTAATAAATTTCGATCGTAAATGATCTAATTGCAATCATCCTCATTTTCACATATGCTTCTCTTCTAGTTTTCAATATTGGCAAATGAAGACTCCATATAACAATCACATCAGAAAATTGTTCCCTCTGCCTGATCTAAATATAAAACTGATCATAAAGCACCTTCAATTTTACCTACTGAGTAGGTCTCAAATTGCCTCCACCTTTTCCACAGTCAATGACGCTGTCTTAGCATATGAACTAAAATTTTACTATCTGTAGTAATGGAGATCTTTCAGCTCTTAGTGTTATCTAACTTAAGACACATCTAGCAGTCATCTAACAGGGTAGTCTCTCTACTGAGTTTTGTCACTCCTTGATAAAAATCACTCTCCATTTGTCTTTTTAAATTTCTTAGAATTATGATGATAGCCTTTCACTTTGTGGTCTCTGTTGTGCTTTATATCTAGAGGTCCCTCTAAAGCAAAATGCAACCATAAATGGAAATTTTTGGAGGTGATTGGATTATGTGTATTACCACTGACTTGCTGTTAGAAGGTGTAGCCTGGTCACAAGAGGCGGGCCATTGTGAATATGAATCAACCAGGTTATATTTCTCTTCCTGGCTCCTCCCACGACTCGCTCTACTTCCTGTCAGCATGTGCCTCTGCCATGTTGTCTTGCTGGGAGTCAAAATTGGAGTCAAAATAAACTTTTCCTTCTTTAACATGCAGGTGTCAGGTATTGTGTCTCAGCCATGAGTAAGTGACTAAAACCATCTCTGATTATATTTTTTCTCATCTGTAATAGTATAGATTTTTCTAACTTTCAAGCTGCAAATTACCTTCTCTTGACTATAGCACATGCTGTTTTTTGTCTATTCAATGCAAATTCTCCCTCTTCACCAGTGCATTGTTCAATAATCATCTGCCTCACAATTTGGAATAAAAGCATTAAGCATACTACTTCAATGACAATTTTGTTAATCTCTCAGGTTGTTTCATGTGACCTTGCTCTGCATTCCACTGCACTTTTTTAAATTAGTATTTATTATACTTTCAGACATATATTTGCTTGCATCTTTTCTCTCTGATATTAACAGAATGTGAAGGTTGTCATATAAAAGACTATCTTTCATCCACATACCACTAATCCCCTGCTCAGTGCTTGAGAGAAGATACTTTTTTCTTTTGTTTCAGTGGGAGACAAAAGAAAAAACATAGTTCTTTCAAACTGCAATGATAATCATACAGTTATATAAAACACAAAGATAATTATCCATTCACAAAGTGTTGAAATAGATGAAAACCAACTTTGACGCTAGTCTTGACTTGGACATGCAGGTAATCAAAACACTTGGTCCTAGTGAGGATGCTTGCTGATTTGTACCGTGTAAGTTTGGAAGTCTAAATTTCAACCTAAATTTTCCAGAGACTGTTTGATCTTTTTGTAGAAGTAAGTGAGATCCAGATAATTAACTGTACATAACAGAGAATAAATAAACCTTTATCTTTATTTTATGTGGTTCCACCAGTTAGTTTTAACCTCTTACAAATATGTGGTGATTTAGGATACTCAATTGAAATAATTAATAATTTATTGGAGGTCTGAATTATACTTTTTAACATATGCTCCCTTTTTTAAAACATGACAAAAGTGAAAACATCATTTCTTGGAATAAATTGAAATTATTAGACAAATACTTAATTATTTATTCTTTTATTTTTCTTTCAAATTTATTGTTCCATGCAGGTTGAATAATGTGTGTGGATATAAAATATGAGTTTGATTTAAAAGCCTTCCCATTAAGAACATAGAGTTTAAGCATGAATAGAAAGAACCTTTCACATAAACAACAAAATTAATTAGAAAACTAATATTGTTGAAAATTTATGATAAATTTGCCTAGTAAGAGAAAATTTCTATAAAGTAGTAATGTTTCTAATTTTTTCTATCAATGTACAATTACCACCACTATAAAATTGTCTCCTACCATAATTCTTACTTGTAAATGGAAAAAGGAAATTAAATGTTAACATCTTTACTTAACTAGTATGAATTAAATTTACAAATTCAAATTTACTCAAAGCGAAAACCATAGAGATGAAATATGACTAATAAAATTTTAGCTGAGATGTTTAATAGAAACTGTTATGGTTGATACATTGTGTCAAATTGAGAAGTTTAGAAGTTTAACTGAGAGACTCAGCAGGGAGCCAGGGTTCTTCCTTTGTAAATATCCGCATCCTGTGCAAAGGAAGGAATGCTATAAATATTAATAAGTGAAAAATTTACTTCAGATATTTAACGTTCAAATAGTAAAATTTCTATTTCCCCCATGAAATCTAGTTTTTTAAGATTTCCAACTGTTTATCTTACTATATCATTTTCCTTCAAGACTTTAAAATTATTTCCATACTTTAAAGTTTTCATCTACTCATTCTAGTATATGAACCACAGGTATATATGTTCTTTAGATTTATTTCCTTTTAAATGTGAGGGAAATTTTCATGTTCCTTTCCATTTTGAGTATTTATACCAGATATTGAAAATAAAATATTTAAACATTTTAAATTAGAGTGTCTTCTGAAGAGTATTTCTTTATATTCTAGAAGGAAGTTAATGAATGCTCATTTTTAACTTCTTTTGTATTAGTATATGTTTGTAGTACAAAATGAATACATTCATTTTGGGCAGTTGGTTCATGTACATGATACATCCTAATTCCTTTACATCCCCTTTCCATCTGCTACCTCCTCCTCTCTCTATCTTTTGGTGCCCTTACCACTTACCAAAAATCTCTCTCCCTATTTCTTATTGTCTATCTTTTGTTTGTAACTTCAATTTATTTATTGTTTATGATTTTTATATGACACGCCAATATGTTTTCTTTTGACTTTAGTGTCTAATTAACTCACTTAATGTTCAGATTCAAGATACATTCATTTTTCCTACAAATGATTCAAATTTATTCTCCTTTTATCAGAATAGCACTGTCTTGTGTATAAATACCCTATTTTCTTTATTCATCCAATGACAGACATACAGGATACTCCATGAGTTTTTTGATGAGTCATGGTGCTATAAATATAGGCTGGCATGTATCAGTGCAATATTAAGTACTTAACTCTTTCAGGAAGACAACTAGAAGGGAGAATTGCTTGATCAAATGGAATTTCTATTTCAAGTTCTTTTGAGGACTTTCCATACTGTCAATTGTAAAAATCTCAACCTTTTTACCAAGCTTTTCTCACTGAAGAGCTCAAACTCCAAATTCTGCTTCCTCTGGCTGAAAGAAATAAAATCACTGCTGAAGCTTTTCTGCCACCTTAGTGTTTGTTTCCACCAGTTTCCTTAGAGTCTTATCTACTCGTATGCAACTCAGGGATCACTCAAGACTTTGAAATGAATTTATATATAGATGCTAGGCTTTCTCATATTTTGTAGCTTCCCCCTCAGATTATTCTTTACCTTTCAGTTTCATGCCAATGGGTCAACCGAAAAATTTAAATACAGAGTTTTGTTCTTTACAGATTGAGTCTAGTTACTCAACTGCTTATGCATGGGCACATGCTCTCAACCAAAAACTGGCTAAAAGTAAATAGCTCAAAGGTTATTTTTTAATGGATTTTATCTTTTCTACTTTTGACTTACTTTTGTTTATTCTCCACTTTCTAAAACAAAATTTTTCCCATAGTTTAAAAGCTAAAGTTATGGAAAAGTTGGTGTGATCCAAACTATTTCTCCTTTACTAGGACTAATTCTCCACAGAATTTACCTTTTATTTATAATTCAATAACAGTAAAACTTGAATTTGTACTTACCTCATTCTTAATTGTATAGTTTTCTTCTGTGTTGGTTTTAAAAAATATAATTCAGATATTCAGTGTGATTGAAATTATTCTTGAAACTATAATACACTCAACGAATTTTCTTTACTGAAGTTTGAGTTTCAGAATTATTACTAGTAATCAAAGACATTAATAGCAAATCTGTTTAACTTAAAATATGTGATAATACTTCTGGGTGATATATTTTAATAAATAGGAATATCACTTTTTCATATTAGGGAGGCCAACTAAAAATAATTATATATTACTATAGCAAGTGGTAGAAAATGTCAAATTTCAAAAATCATTCCCATGTCCATATTTGTTTAATTGAAATTCCCAATATAATTTACTTTCAGGAATGCGAGCACCAAACACCTTTGTCATTCTAAAAACAAAATATTAAAAACAACAAGCAGTTGTATCTTCACAGATCTAAATCTTACTAAAAGTCTCTGGTTTAATGTATGGTCTTTAAATCATGATAAGAGTTATTCAGTTTTATTTTCAGTGGAACTTATCAGGGATAGGGAAAATTAATTCACTGAGTTCAACTCTTGTGCATGACAGCAGAAATGAAATGAGGAAAATGTCTGCTGCACCCTTTCACTATTTTGAATCTGTCATGCTCAGCAGAAATCCACACGAACCTTAAATTCTCCTATTAAAGTACATGAACCCCAGAGACGTGTAATTTCCAGACAATCCAAAAGCTATTGAGTGTTGTAGTCAATCACTTACATCAAATCATTTGGTTTATAGCACTATATTTGTCTTAGTTACTTTTCTCTCATGACTGAGACAAATGCCAAGCACCTAAAATGAAAGGAGGAAAGGCTTATGTAGCTCACAATTTGTATCAGAGACCCCTGAAGTTGGTTCCCATCGGCTGCCTCGTGTTACTTCACACAGTGAGAAGAAAGAGCAAGAGAAAATAGCAGAACAGTAGGGATCTGGGTTGACCAGTTGTTTGCAAGGAACAAAAGGCCATAAGGCAGTCAAAACCTTGACATTTATTCACTGAAGAAAATGGTGAAAGAATTGTGGTTGGATGTGCTAGACAAGTGGCTATGCGGAGAAGGCTTCTAATAGAAGGAACAAGGCATTCTTGAGAAAGGAACAAGAACAACCAGATATAGCTTATGGTTAATGATTAATCTGCTTTGTAGCCAATTCTAATAAATTTTCTTCTGGAGTAGTGCAGGCCTCAGCAGAGACATTATCTTATATCTTAGCCCTATGGTATCACAGCTTGTCTATCTGAGCTTAACCATGGCCCAATGCTAGTCTGCCATCAGCCATCTGCTTCCGTGAAGATATGTACACAGCCTCAACAAGACTCATTAATGAAACTAAAAGTCAATATAGGGAGGTCACCTGTACACAGCTTGCATTTCTCACAAGTAAGCACAGTCACATTTGGGTCTGGGAGAAGGCAACGTGGAAGTCTCCACAAATTTGCTTAGATTTCAGTCCATAATCAGTAGCTCTAAGGTTGGGTGACTTCACAGAGTGGGGCATCACAGAGCACAACCAGTTTGTGGCAAGCAGAAGACAGCAAAAGCAAGCAAGTAAAAAACCTTAACAGAGTCTGTGTGCCCCTTTTATCTAGGCTACTCAGGGCAAGTAACACACCTTTCATCCTAGTGCCCTTGAGCTTAGCATTGCACCCTGAATCAGTTCCAATGTCACACACTCTAGATTCAGCTACCTGTGATAAAGCCCCACCTATGACTGCATGAGGCTTGGAGGGAGCATCTAAACACAAGCCTTAACAATGATTTAGTTATTCCTTCTGAAATTTAACTTTCTCCACATTATGTGACACATCGACACATGAATATTCCCTGATACCATCTTGTACATACGAATGACAGATTCCAAAATGAATGGTTGTTATTCCTTTTCTATTTTCTCTTATTCTATCAAATTATGAATAAAACTAATCTCGTAGCTATAGGTTCTGCCTGTCTCAGATCAACAGTCAAAAAAAATGTTTGGTGTAGAGTACAAGTTAGTAATAACGAGTCTTAATTTGCTTCTTTAAGACCCATTCTGATCATAAGCCTATCAACCTTGTGTGGTGAGCCTGGACGTATGCCAATTTTTCAAACCTCTTACAGGAAAAGAACAAAGCTAATCTAAATAACTGCATGCAGCAATTCCATTCTATTTGCATAATATGATTTTAATCCTGCATAAGATACGTAGGGATTTCCTTATAATTTAATTCTAATGAATAGTTCATGTTAGTATTTAATGCATGAAGGTGCTAAGTCTTGTTTCCATTGTAACTGTGAACATAGACACTGTACAACCAAGGGCCAAAAGAGAATTGAAAATCTTGATACCTACCTGTAAATCTTCCCTGCATTGTCCTTAACCTGGAGTCTACTTAAACCATGTGAACAATAAGGTTCTAAGGATAGGGTTCTAATGAACTAAATTAGCAATGCTCTAAGATAGATCTTTTGTAGTAAGAGGCCATGCAGTTCCAGTCAGTTATTCAGTCTTACAACAACACTGTCCCCTCCCTCATCCTTTTCTGTAGAATGCAGCTTTTAGCCCACATGTGTGCCATGAACTGTTGTACGTTTTATTTTTCATCTGATTTAACTCACAATTTCATGAATTCAATTCTTAGATGAGAACACAATAAATTAGACTTTAAATATTGTGTCTAAGTGTAGTCAGTGCTTGTCCTATCATCAAAGCCATGTTAATGCTATTTAGAGGTTACGGTTTGGGGAAGTAATTACAATTAAATGAGAACCTGATGACAGAGCCCCTAATCGCATTAGTAGCTTTATAAGAAGAGGAAGAGAGATTTGATATGCCTTATTTGCTCTATTTTCCCATGTTATACCCTCAACCATGCCTTGATATAATAGAAAGGTTTTCAGCAGATATTAAGCTCCAGGTTCTTAAACCCAGCTTCCAGAATCAGATGCTAAACACACCTCTACTTTTCAAAAGCCACCTAGTGTGTAGTGTGCAGTCACAGCAATAGAAAATACACACGGTGCCCAGCTGTAAACACTTCTCAAGATTTTAATCTAGTGTCTTTCATTTCAGAACATGATTTTCCTCTAACATCGTACAATCCTCCTGTAACTATTATGCCTTACACCTGATATTAAATCTCAATCTCATATTAGCTAGAGACACAAGGCTAACAAATGAGCTCTATGAAAAGAGATAATGCCAGATATTAACAGTAGATTAGTCACATAATTTAGGGAGTTGATAAAAATGAAATTAAATATGTTCAGATTGACAAAAAATGCAATTTTAGATTAAACAGAGATACATGTAAAGCTTAACCCATATTATTTATGTGACTTTGAATAGGATTACTAATTTCACAATGATTTTTTGTTTTATTTTGTTTCAATGGTTTGTTTGCAGTTTTGGAATTATTTCTTTGAAATTTAACAACAATACTAATGCCTCCCTCACACAACATTTGTGAACTAAAAATTCAAGCTTAAATTAGGTAGAACAGGTAAAAAAGTTAGAAGGTCTCTTAGTGGTAATCGGTTTATATGTCAAAATGTAAACCTCAAGAATTATTTAGAAAGTTTAAAGCCCCAAATGCCTTTTACTTAGAGTACTAGAAGCTTAATTTCAAAAGGGATTAAAATTCTTACATTTATAACAATAGAACTAAAATAAAACAATCATGAGTCCTATTCCTTCTGAAAGAAAAAGCAAATGAAAATCTACATACACAGTAAATTATTAGATAATAAACTATTTTGATACAAATATATTATTTTGTCTTAAAAGTAGTATACACTGCATAAGAATAGTAATGGAAAGAGCATTGAACTTTACTCCTTCTTCTTCAATATACCTTTCCGAGGGGCTAAAATAAATACATGCAGGAGTAGGCATGTTACTCAGGAAAGTTTGAACTAAAACCTAAGAACTTTTTCTGATGCTAGGTGGAAAACTTATGAAGTATAGAGCATTATAATGACTGTATTTCCAGCCAAGAGTAAGATATCCAAATGAAAAAATAGACAGTGTGAAGGTAGAAGTAGATAGGTTTCTACAGTTCTCAATATCTACTTTTTCATGGCTTATTACCAGTTACAATCTAGTCTATCACTCCTTCCCTTGGAATGTGGCTTTTAGGACAGCCCATGTTCCTGGTTTTATTCCCTTCACTTCAGATTCATTTCTAAGCCCTCCTGTTGTTTTTGCTTCATCTCTGAACTGTTTGAACATTGATCTCCCTCGGTTTACTCTTAATATTTCTTTTCTTCTGCCTCAATATTCACTCCTTTACCAATTTTATGTAGACATTTTAAATATGCTCTATATGTTGATGACTTCCAAATGTAAATACATTCCCCAGACCTGTTTTCTGAGTCTGCACCTGGTTATATTATTACTAACTCACAAAATCACTTGAATAATTTAATAGGCATCTAAATTTAACATGATATTTAACTGAACTCCTGGTATCTCCTCCACCCTGTATCAATTCCTGTGTATTTTTCTGGGACAGTTTAAGTGAGAAATCTATCCTCAAACCAAAAGCCCAGGAATCATCCACAGTTCCTCTCCTCAGCTTTCTAATAGCACCTGCATTCCTGGATTAAAACTCATTTCTGCTTTAAGCAATATGTAATCTAGCTCCAACTACTTTACATATCACACTTCAACATTTGTTATGGTTGATATATTGTATCTACTTAAGAAGTTTAAAAGTTTAATTAAGAAACTCAGCTGGGAGCAAGAACCCTTTATAAATATCCTCGTCCTGTGCAAGAGGAAGGCACAGAGAACCTGTCAGTGCTACACCGGCCCTGGCGGGGGGTGGAGGCAAGGGGTTGAGGGATTAGGAGGGTGATGGCCTGTGTACAATATAAAGGAGGAAAAGAGGCTTGCTCTTTCCCCTTTTGCTCTGGCTGCTTTGGCTTACTACTGTCTTGAAGCGTTGCCCCTGTGCCATGCCACTCTGCCTTGGAGCCAGCTGATTATGGACTAAAACCTCCAAAAACTGTAAGCTAAATAAACCTTTCCTTCCCTAATTTTGGGTGTCAGAAATTTTGTCTCAGCAAGGAGAAAAAAGCAACCAAGACAATATTTTATATTTCAATAACAAGATGCAGTTTTCTTTCTTTTGGACTAATTTAGTCATTTCTGACATGTCTTCTGCCATTTTCTGTTTTGAACTAATTTGCTAATTTAACCAGAGTGGTGCTATTAGAAAGTAAACCAAAGCAGGTGCAGTGGTACACACTTGTAGGCACAGCTACATAGGAAGATGAAGCAGGAGGATCATAAGTTGTCTAACTCAAAGTAAAAAGAAAGTGAAAAAGGCTAAGAATATAGCTCATTGTAAAGGTCCTAGGTTCAATGTCCAGTTATGGTGGTTAGGCTTAATTGTATCCACTTGTCTGAACTGGGAATTGTGGGTGAAGTAAAGCATACTTCTGGGTATTTCAGGATGTGCCATATTGGTACGACCTTGGTCCTCTCTGCCTTCTGCACTTTCACTACTCTGCCTCACAGCTACCATAAATTAAGTATCTTTGCTCCTCAGTGCCCTTCTGCCATAAAGTTTGTGTCTTGGAGTCAGTGGACTATGTGCTGAAGAATTACCTGAGACCTCGAACCAATTTAGTTCTCTCCTCTTTTAAGTGGTGTCAGATATTGTGTCTCAGCAACAGGAAAACTGACTAATAAACTGACAGCATATGAAGTAATAATGCCATTCAGAGTTCAGACTCTCAAAAGGTTTTCTATCACTATTACTTAGAGAAAAAAAATCTGTCCGGTTATTCACTATCCCAGTCCTGCTGGTTTTAATTTTCCGGCACTTGTGTGAAAAGCTAAAGGAAAAGCCATCCTGTAATCTCCCAGGAAGCATTCCAGGATAAAGAAACTGGATGAGCAAAGACCTGGAGATAGGAGCTTGTCCTGCAGTTTTAAAAATCATTTAAGGCTGTGGATATAGCTCAGTGACATAACTGTCTATCTGGCAAGTTCAAGGTTGTAAGTTTGACTTCTGGTACTAAAAAAAAAAAAAAAAAAAAAAAGTCAACTAAGAGCAGCATGAATTTGGAATCACGTAAGCAAAGTGTTGAAATCCAATTAGTGCAATTTACAGACTAAATAAACATATAGAGAGGAGAGTAATCATGGAGTCAGATACCATTGAGGAACTGTTTCTGAATTCTCTCATTAATGAATGTGTTTCAGCATTTTCGATGAATGTGTTTTGGTCTAATATTTTAAATACTGTGGATGCTGCACTGTTATTTTGGAGCTCCTGTTTTGGTGATAGTGGAAGCAGATATTAAAAAAATTCAGAGAGTGATAGAGGAAAGGCATTCTGAATGAAGTGGGTGGAGTTATTGGTGCAAATTGAGCCTCACGTAATGTTTAAACACGGGCTCATAAATGTTTAAATTCCATGCCTTTTTGTAGCCTTTTGATGTTGCTCTCCTCACATCCCTAACATCTTCAAAATTCTCCTGAACACAGTGAGGCAGTGGTTGGTTAAACACTTGTGCTTTAAAATCTGCTATAAACATTGCAAGGATTAAGAGTGGAAGAAGGGAGGAACCAGAGGGTAGATTTTCTTCAATGAACAGAAAAAAAAGTTAGCACTGGCAGTTATAAAGAAGAAATAAAAGAAATTTGATCATTCTTTGCATGAGAAAATAAAATTAATTCCTACAAAGAAGCACGGCATCCTTGTTTTTTTTTTTTCCATGATTAACTTACTAAGAATTCCTGATTATATTTTAACCCCAGTTATTTCTCCTCCTGGTAAGGGAATTTATTTTTATAATTGAGAAGTAATATTTAAGTTTTATTTTTAAAAGTGGGGATTAAAATATCATGACATTGAAGAAAATCAAATATTTGTCTGAAACACTGCTATCCTACTTATACAAATATTTTGAGACTACATGTAAAATTTACTTAATGTATATTTGCATTTTAAATAGTATATATTTATAGATGCATGGTTGTACTCATAGTACAGGAAACTTTTTGTATACCACTTTTATTGTCCTACATTCTTAGTTAATGAGACTTACTTTTTAATTGTCTAATGAGTTACTTTTTAATTGAACCATTGGAACTTCTGCACTTCCTATTTGATGACTTTGGAACAGCTTTAAAGTACCATTCTCTTCTTACCAATTTCTATCTCAATTCTTAATCTGCTCTGCTTAATACTCCTTCTACTGAAAGGAGTATTTTAAACATAAAACAAAATTGCATGGAACCCACTACCAAAGAGTCTGAAGCACTGCTGGACATAATCATTGCTTTTTTTTTTTAAGTACATGTCTGCAATACACGAAGCTTATCAACATCTGGGGGAGTGGGTACATGTACATAACGTGGCTTGTTTCTCTTCTTAATCTCCTTCTCTTTCCCTCTCACTGCCCTCCCTCCTCCTCCTCTAATTCATTCTCTAATTTCATTCTTTTTTTTTTTTTTTTTTTTTTTTTTTTTTTTTTTTTTTG
>RJWM01043937.1:0-13532 GCA_004363535.1 Dasyprocta punctata | reverse complement strand
AAAAAAAAAAAAAAAAAAAAAAAAAAAAAAAAAAAAAACAATGAGGGCAATAAAGAGCTTCAAAAGAAGATAATAGTAAACCCAAAATGGCTATCGTAATACATCTTGCTATTTTTGAAATAGCTGCCCATGCCACTGGATATAACAGAATCAAACAAAACAAAACAGAATAAAACCCAACACAAAAAAGCACTGAAAGTGACACAGCACTTCCAAACACGATAATAGGGAATTAATAATGGCTACCACCTTCACAAGGAGATCCCCCATGTGTGCTACATTGCATATTGTTATCCTCGGAATAGATGATCAGACTATGGACTTTAGACCTGCAAAGTCAGTGGAACACTAAACACTGAAAGTATGAAATTGTAATTTACTTCAATAGTTGTCATGGCAGCCATGCATTTCTATAGAACAACTGGTCGCTTATGGTAGAGGGGTACTGGCACTTCTTGTTTCCCAGCCTGCTCACTGGAAGGAGCTGGCATCTGGCTCTCCACCCAGCAGACCGTGCATGGAGTCAATTCACAGGGTGGCCTTGCTTCTTGTTGACTTCTTGCTCTCTCCCCTCCAACAGTCTGCCCCTCATATAATATTTTTCTGTTGATTCTGTTTATCTAGAGAAACTTAACCAGTACAATGCCTGAGACCAATTACTTTAACTTTTCTATTTTTTAAAGGATGAACATTTTGTGATTGAGTGAAATATCACCACTAAATAAAGACTTTGTCTTGCTGTCTGGTTTTCCCAAATCCCATTTCCATGACAGTTATGGTATGGATATAAAATGTCCCCTATAAAAATTCTGTGTTCAGAAGTGGAAGTTGATTGTATGGTGAGGGCTCCAACTTCATCAGTGTATTAATTCCATTGATGAATTCAAGATTGACAGCATTATGGAGTGGCTGTGGAACTTTGGAGATAGGGCCTAGTTGAAGGGGGTGAAGAAATCATGGTGGGACATGGCCATGAGGAGTGTATCTTGGCCCCAGCCCCTCTTCTCTGGTTCTTTCAATCTCTTTGTGTTTCCCTGTGCCATGAGTTGAGCAGCTTTCCTCTGTCACACCCTCAAACATGATGTTTCTTCCTCACCACAAGGCTAAAACCAATGTGCCAAAATGAATTTTCATACTTCAATTCAACTTCCTAGGCTATTCTGTAACAGCAACTGAACGGTATCACATTCACCCTCTATACTGAGCACTCTGTAGCTTCTGAGCAATGCATAAAGATGTGTGTACACCATTACAGTACCATACAAAATAATCCCACTCCCTTAAAATTCCTCTGTGTTCTACCAGATTGTTTCCTACCTTCAGCCCATGTATTTGAAAATATGAATTTTTTTAGTGTAACCATTGGTTTGCATTTCCAAAACACATGGAGTGATGCTCAATGTAGCATTTTCAGAATGCTTTCTTTCCCTTAGTAATATGTGTAAGATTCTTCCATGTTTTTACATGGCTTGATGCTTCATTTCTTCTGTCTAACAGTAGCAAAGTTTGTTTGAAAAAGTAAAAGTGAAGAGTGAGGGACAAACTGCCTTTGCAGACCAAGCTTGGGCTAAGAAAAAGAGGGAAAAAAGCAAGAAAAAAGTTCACCCTGAAAGATGCAGAGTAGGCTATCATGACCAAAACCACGATAGCTGATGCCTCATTTCATAAATTCATGAAATAGTGATCCATTGTATGGATGTACCACAGTTTGTTTATTCATTTACCTACTGAAATATCTCAACTACCTCTGATTTTTGCCAAATAAGGTTGCTATAGATACCCATTTGTAGGATTTTGTGTAGGCATAAGTTTTTAACTTATTTTGATCAATACAGGAAGCACAATTTCTAAAACACATAGTAAGCATACATTAGTTTCATAAGAAACCCTAAACTATCAAAGTGTCTATTAAGGTTTAGACCTGGAATTTCCCTCCAAAATCTCACATGCTCACAGGTGGGACTTTTGGAAGGTCATTGAGTCATGAGGCTAAGTATGCTGATTGGAGGTGGGGCCTGATTAGAGACAGGTCACTGGCAGCATGACCTGGAATGTATCACTCCCTCCACACGTCCTTCTTTTCCTCTCTGGTTCCTGGCTTCTGTAATATAAGCCACCTTTGCACTACAAGTTAGTTTAGTGGACTGATTCATGTGAATCTTTTTGTAGACCCACAGAAATGCTGTACCATCTCTGCCTGGAGCCAGCTGATCACCACTCAAAATAAATCTCTCCTCCTTTAAGTCATAGGTGTCCGATATTGTGTTTCAGGGATGAAGAAAGTTACTAAAACATGCTTTGCTACTGAGGAGTCAGTCATTAATGTGAAAGCCTGATCATATGGATTAGAAAGGTTTGGAACTGGGTCATGGAAAGAGTTTGGAAAGCTTTTGAGATGCTGGCAAAAGGAGCTCTAGAATGCTTTTAAGCCAAGCTTCATGTGAGAGTCTGGTCAGAGCTTGACGTGAGATCTGGTCTAGATCAGAATCCTGATAGAAATGCATATGGTAAGGGCTATGTTCAAGAGGTTTGTTTCGGGACAAGGACTCAGTTGGCATTTGGGCTAAGAAAACATGTGTTATACTCTGGCTTAAATGTCTGCAAAATTGAAAGAAGGGATAGCACATATACTGCAATGAGTAGCATCAAGAAGTCAAGTACTTTACATCAGGACAATAAGAAAGATGCAAAAGAATACTGTCATTTCTATTGTGTTACCTTTCTTCTTACTCACACATCAGTTGACTGAATTAGTGTGGGTCTCTTTGTAGCTGCTTATTCTTCTCCATTAATCTGTTTGTGTATTCTCTCACCAATGTCATGTCTTGAATACTGTGGCTACATAGTAAGTCCTGAATTGAGTCAGATAAGTACAGTTCCTCTGACTTTGTTCTTCTTAAAAATTTGCTATTTTGAGGTTTGTTTGCTTTTATCTTTGTTTTGCCACACAAACTTTAAAGATTTTCTGTCTCTAAGATCAAAATAACAGTTCTAAAACTTTTACAATAATGATTTTTCCTATTCACCAACATGGAGTATCTTTCCATCCTCTGATTTCTTTCCTTAGAGCTTTGTAGTCTTCCTCAAATAACACAATACATATTTTGTCAGACATATACGAAAGTAATTCGTAGTTTTGGGCATTAACATAAATTACACTTGATTTTAAATTTTGAATTCCAACTATTCATTCCTACGTTAGAGGAAGCATTTACTTCTATATCATAACCTTATTTCCCACAACTTTATTATAATTGTTTATTAGTTCTAGGAGACTTTTATCGTTTTCGTTTTCTTGTATTTTCTTCTTGGGGATGTGGGAGATCCCTTAGGACTTCTCCATAGACATTTATGTGATTCTTAATCAGCAGTGGTTTTCTTTCTTTCCTCACAATCAGTAGACATTTTATTGTCACTTTATCGTGTTACTTAATATTTCTATTGAACACCACTAATGAGAGAGGACATGCTGTATTGCACTTAAGTCTAACCAAAAATTTTCAAGTTTCTCCAAATTAAATATGATATTAGCTATGGGGTTTTTTGTGGATGTATTTTATCAAATTAATGAATTTCTTTAACCATTTGTATTTTACTGAGAGATTTTCCTTAATTTTGTTAGTGAATATGAATAACAGAATAATAATTTTCTTTTGGGTTTATTGGTATATTTACATATTTTATTTATTTTCACAGAATTATTAGATCTCTTTTGCTTCCTGATATCTAAAAATTTCCTGCTATTAACCTGTCCTCTCCTGCATACAAAATCAATGTGCAA
The DNA here is from genome assembly GCA_004363535.1 of Dasyprocta punctata. Classification (NCBI taxonomy): domain Eukaryota; kingdom Metazoa; phylum Chordata; class Mammalia; order Rodentia; family Dasyproctidae; genus Dasyprocta; species Dasyprocta punctata. The sequence continues at coordinate 9,751 of RJWM01043937.1, read as the reverse complement.
TATTTAACTTTGTTTTGCTCAGCATGATGATTTGCAGTTCCTTATATTTCCCTGTAAATGGCATGATTTTCTTCTTCTTTATGGGTAAATACTGTTCCATGGAGTATATACAGCATATGTTCTTTATCCACTCATCTATTTATGGAATTCAAAGATGTCTCCACAGTTTGCCTGCTATGAATTGTGCCAAAATAAACATTGGTACAGAAATTGACTATAGTATGCTGTCTTTAAAATTTTCAAGAGTATACTGAGAGATGGTATAGCTGTAGTTCTGTTTTTAGTTTCTTGCGGCATATCCATATTAATTTGCATAGTAGTTATGCTACTTTACATTCCCACTGTCATTGTAGAAGTCTTTCTTTTCTTTCACGTTCTTGCCAGCATTTAATATAGTTTTCTTTTGATGTGTTGTTTTGGAGTGTTTGTGTGTGTGTGTGTGTGTGATTGTGTGTTCTTAATGGTAGGCATTATGACTGAAGTGAGATGGGATCACAATATATTTTTGATTTGCATGTCTTTCATGGTTAAATATGTTGAAAAACTTTTCATATGCATATTGACTATTTGTGTTTCTTATTTTCAATAGTGTCTGTGGAATTTACTTGCCCATTGATTGATTGGGTTATTTTTGTTAAAGTTTTTAGTTTTTTCACATATTCTAGATATTAATCTGCTATGGAAAGAAAAACTGGGAAAGATTTTAAAGTATTGCACAGATTACTCCTTTGCTCTGTTAGTTGTTTCACTTGCTGTACAGAAACTTTTCAAGTGGTCGTAGGCCCATTTGTTGACTTTTTGCTGATAGTTCTGTGATGTTTTAGTTCTATTCAGGAATTATTTGCCTATGCCTATAACTTCAAATGTTCTCTCTGTATTTTCACTGAGAAGATTTAAGGTGTTCAGTCTCATGGTGAGATCTTTACCCCGTTTTTAATTGACTCTAATGTAGATTGAGACATAAGAATCTAGTTTCCGTATATGGATATCCCAATACTGTTTGTTTAAAAGACTGTTTTCTAATGCATATTTTTGCTACTTTGTAAGAAATCAAATGGTTTTGGTTTCACCAGTTTGTGTCTGTGAACCCTTATCTGTTCCACAGTTTCATATGTTTCTTTCTTAGTTTCTTTGTGTGTTCATTTGTTTGTTTGTTTTATGCCAGTGTCATGCTATTTTTATTACTGTAGCCTTGTGGTGTACTTTGAAACTGGGCATTGTAATACCTCTGGCATTTCTCTTTTTGTTCAGGATTGCTTTCGTTCTTCTAGATGTTTGTGCTTCCATATGAATTTTAGGGTTGTTTTTCTAGTTTTGTGAAAAATGTTAGTGGAATTTTTATGGTAAATTGCATTGAATCTTCAGATTGCTTTTGATAATGTGACATTTAAAAAACATTAATTATGCTGATCCAAGACATGGGAGTTCTTTCCATTTTCTAGTGCTTTTAATTTCCATTTTCAGTGTTCTGTAGCATTCATTGCAGAGCACTTTCACTTCCTCAGGTTCATGCCAAGCTATTGCTTATTTTTGAAGTTATGGTGCATGGAATTGTTTTCCTGATTTCTTTTTCAGCAGCCTCGTTATTGGTGTATATCTTGTGTCCTGCCAACATTCTAATTTCATTTATCAGATCTAAAAGTGTTTGGGAGAGTATTCAGAATCTTCTAGGTAAAGTATTATGCCATCACTTGTGGTGGTAAACTACAAACTGGTGTATGTTAAATATAACAAATGTGCAGTCACACACTAATACGTTAGGTTAAAAATACATGGCATGGCAGATTGTCGGGGGAGATGAACATAGAAAGAATAATCATAGATTTCATTTTTCACTTGTGTGACTCAAAATAGAGAAAAGGGAAAAAGATAACTAGGACTATCTTAGTTGTTCAGTTACACATATTCTGGATGTGAAATGAAGTGAAATGACTTATTAAAGGCCAAGACATCAAATTATCATCACATTTATGATGACAGTAAAACAATGTTTGGGCAGTATGAAAAGTACAGAACCCAGTGTGGTTTTCATGATCTGTTGTTTTTGTTTGAAGAGAGGAGAATAACATAAAACAAGATTGCAACATGAAAGCATACATCCAAACATAGCTCTAAGTTACAAACATAAAGTAAAAGATTACTCTATTTCTATTATGTTCACGAAAACACAAAACAGGGCATGAATTCTAACACCAATTATCATGCCTCTTGCTATGGTTTATGGTCCTGTAGCCCACCAAGTCTCATGTAATCATGACATGGAAGCAGCTGAGTCTGGTGTTTGTGATTCATTTGTTGTCTAGTGCTGGGATTGGCGACATGAATGCTGTACCCACACAGGGGTGGAGCCGACATGCAGTGCAAGGGCAAGAAGGAGGCGTATTTTCTCTATCCCAAGGTTCACCTTACTGTTTGCCAGGGCCATGAATGGTGGATCAGCAAAGCCACACTGCCTTAGAGCCAACTGAGTATGGACTGAAACACCCAAGAACTGTAAGATGTAAACCTTTCCTTCCATAATTTTGGGCATCCGGTGTTTTGTCTCAGCAAAGGGGGAAAAAACTAGCGAGTACACCTCTCTATTGATGATTCTCACAATATTTCCCTCCACTTTGGAGCTACTGCTGAACATGCGATAGGGTACATCCAAATTTCCTATAATAATAGGTGACACTCAAGAACTTTTTCAACATTCCCTTCTGGTTCTCTGTCCTCATCATATCTTTGTGAGGATCAACTAGCATTTATAAATTTTATTTTCTTTCTTTTCACATATGGGTTATGCAATAAAGGATAATATAGACAATAAGTCTTCAACTCATAATAATTTTTATTTATAACATGCAAGGAAAAGGGTGCTGAATTATCATTTTGTTCTTTTATACTAAAAAGACATTAATCATTCTGCATTGGATAAGATTTAGCACTGTGGCTGTCAATACAAGTATTACAGAGCATACGAAATAGCAGATATATTTATGATGTGACATGAAGAACTCTCCAAAACTGAGGGAGGGCATTCCGTCAATCTGGAAGAAATTGGGAGATGTAAGAAGCGATACTGAGGAAAGCATCACTGATGGGGGGAGGATGCAGATGATGCAAGAAAAGAGGAGACTGCAAGGCAACAGCACGGAAACAGGCAAACAATGTCTTCTTCACACAGGAATAAAGCAGAGCTTGTACAATGGTGGGGCAGAAGTAAATCCATTGGCAGTCGGGGTGGTATCAAGGTGCTTCGGGTCAACCACTGATTTCAGGTTAAAGTGTTGTAAAATGGATGTTAGGAATATAAACAACTCCATGCGTGCCAGGCCCTCTCCCAAACACATCCGTTTTCCTGAAAATGAGAAACACAGAAGATACCCATTCCATGTTTGAAATTATGACTCTAAGAAGCACAATTTTTTTCCAGGCAGAATGAGAATATGCAGAACTATTTGATGGATAACAGGATGGAAGGGCAGATAGATACATGAATGGGTGTATGGGTAATGGATGCACAAGTGCTCTCCGCATTTGACCTTACAAAGATCTAATTCAAAAATATTTATTGAGTATCACCTATAGAGCTAAGAACCTCTATAACTATTCCTACATTATGTGAGCTCTTTTGATGATCCAGGTTTTCATCTACATTTTTCTAGAAACACACATTTCTTAAATTTCTGTTCCAGATGTGATGCGCCAAAATCTTTTTTTCCATTCTGCACATCTTACATTCCTAGCTCTAAACATAAATAATTTTCATCAATCTCCAATGTTTTATGTAAGCCATTCCTGGAAGTTTTCTTATACTACATTACATTCATGATATAACTCAAATTTAATTTCCTTTCAATACACTTTGTGATCCTTATAAACCCTAAAATCTTGCCTTCTCTGGAATTCCTCCAAATCATATGTGCGTTCACTGAAGAACAGATCACTCAGAATCATACTTTCCTATTTATTAAACTATTGTGTTGATATGTGAATTCTAAAAGAGAAGATTTTGTCCTTATCAATCATGGTATCTGAATTGTCAAATATAAAGCAGGTATCAAAAGTCATGGAAATAAGGAAAGAGATTCAAGGTTTACATCTTGAAAAGATGTATGCCAGTTTGGAGATCCATTATTAAAGACATATGAATGTGATGCGAGGGAAAGCAGGAAGCTCAATGAAAACTGCATGGTTTGTTGCCACATCCACCATGTTTTTCTGATTTCATGGGATTTGGCAGAGGATCTGACAATTTATAATAGAGTAAGTATCCTCTATGGGTTCATTACCTCCTTAAAATGTTTCAGCTTTTCTTCCTTCTATTCTCTGTGTCCTTTTTAAGGCAAATTGCATTTGTTTCCTGCTTTTACATGTTGCTTGTCCCATTTTACTTCTCATAGGGAAGAATGAGAGGAAGAAGCTTATAGCTTCTCACCCTTAACATCACCCTGAAAGCAATCTGCTCCATATTTCTAATCAATTAATAGGAACTGTTTGCTCATCTGCTTCCTTCAGCCAGTGTGAGGCTCTCTTGTGCTGTTCTGTGGTTGTGGATATCTGAGTCTGCATTATGAGGTTGTCAGGTGAGCAACACTGCAGAGACATTAACCAGTGTTTAGCATGGTATATCTTTTCATAGTCAGTGAGGAAGGCCTAAATAAGTTATATCTTCTGTCCAGGAATGTTAAATGATATATCTAGAGAATTTATTCGATCAACCTATAATGTATTCTAGCTTTCTCAATTTGGAAAATCTTAGTCAACACCAAAATTCCAATTAATTAGTTCCAATAATGAGCTTGTATCATTATCAGGGAAAATATATGGGCTTCCATATATTTTCAACAAAAATGTGGTACTCCTAATCATGTATAAACAGGAAATCTACTAGCCTCAGAGTAGGAACCATTTAATGTGTAATGGATCACCAAAAGCCATCTTATTCCCTGAAGCACATATAGAAATGAATTTCTATTACCTGTGGAGAAAGGCATGAAGTAATCACTTTTCTTAAACTTGCCACTGTCATCTAGAAAGTGGTGAGGGTCAAAGGTCTCTGGGTTGGAAAATTCTTTGTCATCATGTAGCACTGATGTCAGGGATGTCATTATGGTTGTACCCTGGAACCAACAGGAAGAAATAAATCAAGTTATAAGAAATTCATGGCATTCAAATATACAATGGAAATCATTTCATCTTTAATCAAGAAATGAAAACCCAAAGTATTTCTAATCAGACAGAATCTGTAACAAATAGGGATGAGTTTGAAAATAAAGACAGTGATCCTTTTAATGGTGTCCTTCAATTCCATTTGAAATCATGAGTACTGGGTGTTTGGTCCCAGAAGTTCTGCATTTGTGTGTTTACTGTGAGGTTGGGTACGTGTCTGTCCTCATGTGTGGATCTATTTCATCACTGACGTTTTCACACAACCCACGGATTATGTTTAAACCAAAGTCTCTGTGTGCACAGAAAATGTCTGTAGTATCTGTTCACAAAGCTTTACAAATAAACATCTTATCTAGGTAACAATGTTCTCTTCTAGAACAATAAGTCTAAAACAAGTATAAAATTACTGAGGATTTATCACTCTATGCAGTCTGTCTTAATTTATAAAACATGGGGAAAATCTTTGTTACAGATTAAGTAATCTGAAGAAAAAGTAAATCACAAAATTAGAAATATTATTTTGTAGTAATTCAGGACAGGATCATGACTTCAGGCAGAGATCATTGTTTTAAAGCTAGAACAATGAGTGAGTGATTTAGAAAGTCAGAATCTGGTACTGTCTCAATGTACCATGCCAGGTATTTTTATCCATTACATAGAAGTAGAACCTCTACAATGGGCAGTTCTGGCAAAGGACACCTTATTATAGGAGGAAGAACTTAGCACAGGAAGACCTTAGCACACACCAATACTGGCATAGGCAGTATTAGAGTCCCTATTTCACTTACATGGTTCAAGGAGACATGCACCGCATGTATAAAGTTTTCTTGCCAATATCATAACTGGAATCTAATCTCTAGAAACCATACACAAAAAATCAGCCTGAGGAACATTTTAAATGAATGGAGGCCTGAACTCTTCAATAAAGTCAACACACTGAAAAGAATTTAATGAGCCCAGGAAGGGAAACTGCTCCTGGATGCAAGAGAGCACAGGAACAACACAACCACCATTCCATGCTAATGGTTGAGTGAATCCTGACTTACAAAAGAAAACACTATTAAAATTAGATGAATAGTAGCAAAATCTATATACAGGCTATATATTGGAAATATTATTTAATAAATGACAACTCCTAAATATGACTACAATTGCTAATATTTAGAGAAAATCCCTGTTCTAGGACATACATACTGATATTTTGAGGCATAGACAGATATTAAGTAGATATGTATCCACTCTCATATATAGATACATATATATGTTCTAATTTCATTTATATGAAGTACAAACAGCAAATAAACATGTGAGAAAATGTTCAACATCACCGGCCAATTCAGAGATACAAATGAAAGTAACACTCAGATTCCACCTCACACCAGAAAGAATGGCTAGTATTATGAAGTTACCCAATAACAAATACTGGAGGGGCTGTGGGCAAAAAGGAACCCTTCTCCACTGTTGGTGGGAATGCAGGCTGGTGCAACCACTGTGGAAGTCAGGGTGGAGATTCCTCAAAATTCTAGGATTGGAGGTCCCATTTGACCCAGCTATTCTCCTTCTGGGTATCTTCCTGAAAGAACTAAAAACATCTCACCACAGTGATATATGTACACCTATGTTCATAGCTTCCCAGTTAATAATAGCTAGGTCTTGGAAACAGCCTAAATGCCCCTCAGCTGAAGAATGGATAAAAAATCCGTGGCATTTCTACATAATGGAATACTACTCAGCTGTAGAGAATGGTAAACTAGACATTTTCACCCTTAAATGGATAAGTACTGAAAATATACTTTTCAGTGAATTAAGTAAGTCACACATATGTGACTATCACATTGTTGCACTGGTGTGATGAACTGAAACAAAATCTATGTATATAAAAAATTAGTTGGGACAGTCAGAGAAAAAGAATTTTGAGTGAAATGTAGTTTTCTCTGGGTCATCTTCAGATTTTATTTTTAATGTGAAATGTTTATTTAAAAACAATAGAGTAATCATAACAAAAAATAGTCATATAGCAGTTTTCTCTTGATACATTGAGACAAAAGTTTTGTGTTAATAATTTGTTGGATAATGCTTCATGTCTATATTTTTATCTTAAATAATTTCTGGGAATATAGTAATAAGCAATGTGCTGATGATTGTAACTGTCTTACTGGCTGGTTGTGAAATTGCTTTGTTTTGATTTCTTATTTTCCTTTTGTTTAAAATTTTTAAAAAATTAAATATAAATGTAAAATAAAATTCCATCCCTTCTGTTTACCATTAAAAAATAGTCTATAATTTTCTTTCCAAACATTATTTCCTTGAGGAGGAGCTAAACTTTGTGGAACTGGTCAAGGGTTTGGAGATAGGCAGGGTGGTAGAGGGAAAAAAAGGGAAGGAGAACCAAAAAGGATCAAAATACAGTAGGTATACCAATTTCCCACAATGAACGTATTTATTATGTATTACAACCATATATTAATAAAAAGAAAATGGAAAAAAGCAAGTAATATATGAAAAATTTCCATTAAGACACAAAAGCAGATATGTTTTCAATAAATGTTATTTAAACAATTAAAAATTCATGAAGAAGTGACTTCCAGGGAAACGGTGGAGCAGTGAGTAGCAGAGAAAGAACCTCTCCAAGTTTTAGTGTCTAAACCCTGGAATAAAGCAACATGAGAAAGAGAAGGAGGAGAATAGTGGGTCCGATGGACACAGGAAGGATCTAACTGAAACTTGAAGCCCATGGGGAGAGATAATTCATGAATTCAGCAAAGATAAAAACACCAGGGGTGGCAGAACTGCTGGACAGAGAGAAGCAGTAAGGAAGCAATGCAACTTCCACCCCTCATGTGCTGGCCAAGGGCCTGTCAGCGGCTGGGGAGAAGCGACAAAGAAGCAATGCAGCCTTCATCCCCATGTGCTGATAGAGGCCCTACTGGCCAGGGAGAAGCAGTAAAGAAGCTTTACAGCCTCCCGCTGTGCCAGCAGAGGCCCTGTCAGCTAGGGCAAAGCAACAAGGAAGCCGTGCAACCTCCCCCTAGACTGCTGGAGGCTCTATCAGCCAGCCAGAAGCAGCAAGGAAGCTGTGCAGCCTCCCTGTGTGCCAGTGTGGGGCCTGCTGGCTAGGGAGAGGCAGCAAGAAAGCCAAGCAGCCTCCGTGTATACAGGAAGAGGCCCCGTTGGCCAAGAAGAAACAGCAAAGAAGTCACATCCGCCTTCTGCCTTTCCCACCCATAAACAACCGGACGTGACACAGGCTGAGTTGATAATAACTGAAATAACTGAAATAGGGAAGTAAACGCAAATTTATGGTGTTTGATTGACCTTGCAGGCCTGGGGCCAGCAGTCTGGGTAACTATTTAGAGGATAACAATATGTAATATAGTAACAATTGTGGATTTTCTATTGTCCTATTATTGTGTTTTGTTTCATTATATTCTTCTGTTTTACCCACTTTAAAATTAACAAAAAATCATGAAGAAAAAATTAAACCCTAAATACTGCTCTAAACCATAAATCAAAATTAACTTGAAAATATTGTTTGATCATAATGTAAAAGTTCAACAATAAAATTTTCAGAAGAAAATTGGGGTACATATTTGGTACCTGGTGTTGACCAGTTTTCTTCCTATAGGGCACAAATGAATGAACTGACCTCACATCTTCACAGAAAGTTTCCTGGACAGAAATGTCTTATACCATGTACGGACAAACTTACCATAGGCAAATTTTGCCTGACACCTCTTTTGGCATATGTGGTGAAAAAAATAAATTAAAAAATCAGAAACTATTTGGCAAGAAAATTTACCTGAGTTTTAAACCTTAGTCTCCATAATCACTGAACATGGTCACCCTCATTGGTTTACCCACTGTCCATGAGACCTTACATGCCACAATTCCAGAGTTCAGAAAGGGTAACAAAACTCCATGGCTTGTGAAGTCTAACATATTTACTATCAGGTCACTTACTTTTATCCATTATATAAAAGCTTGTCGACTCCTATCTAACACCATTATCTCCACTGAGATCAGTGGCTGTGGCTTACAGTAGAAGAAATGATTTATCTGATTTGTAAGGGGGTAGAATCACCCGTGCTTTGTCACTTATTTATACAATAGATTATTTCATCCAGAAAGATATGAACTGTCCTTTCCTCAGGACTCAAATTTTGTAGATCTTGTCACTCAAAGCACACCAGTCACAGCACGAATCGTCAAGTAGAGAACTGAATGGGTATGAACTCAGCAAATGACATACTCTCACAAGCAGGTCTCTAAAGCTGTGCACTGGCTTCAGGCACAGGCAATCCCTATCTGATGCCTCAGTCTATTTTCCAGCATTCCTAAATATTAACTTCAGTTGTAAATATTAAAAAACAAATGTCTTGTGGTACTGTCCATTGATGAAAATAATATAGACTGATAACCTAATCTTTATACAAAATCTTCCATTGCTGGGGCAAGTTCCTATACATCTTGTGAAAGTCATCAATTCAGTCTTGTCCACACAATAACAGTGACTGGAACCTTACAAATCCCATTACTTTTTTGCCTTGAAAACAAAATTAATTATACTTTTTTTTTTTTTTTTTTTTTTTTTTTTTTT
>RJWM01043936.1:0-13520 GCA_004363535.1 Dasyprocta punctata | reverse complement strand
TTTTTTTTTTTTTTTTTTTTTTTTTTTTTTTTTTTTTTTTTTTTTTTTTTTTTTTTTTTTTTTTTTTTTTTTTTTTTTTTTTTTTTTTTTTTTTTTTTTTTTTTTTTTTTTTTTTTTTTTTTTTTTTTTTTTTTTTTTTTTTTTTTTTTTTTTTTTTTTTTTTTTTTGCAGCACCGGGGATTGAACTCACAACCTCGCGTCTGCCAGGGCAGGCGCTTAAGGCACTGAGCCAAACTCCTGGCCCTGGTTTTTTTGAGGCAGGGTCGCACTATGTAGCTCAGGCCGGCCTTACGCTCGCGTTGTAGCCCAAGCCAGCCTCGAACTCACAACGCTCCGCCTACCTCAGCCTCCCGAGTGCTGGGATTAAAGGTGTGCGCCACCACACCCGGCTTGTTAATCATATTTTTAAAACTTGCTATATTTTCACTGTTTTCTCATTGTGATGCTGTTTTTGCTATCAGTTACCATTAATATCATTGTCGACTTTTCCCTTTCTGTTGATAATCTTGTCAAAGTTTTGCTTCACATACATACATGTCTTTGTGGATAATGGAGAATTTTATCATTTTGAAAATTCACTTTTTATCTATAATGTTTGTTTTTCTTTGAATCAGGGTCCATTTGTTCAGATGTGAACGTAGTTTTTCTGTTTTGTTTAGAATTTGCTTGTTATTTCATTTCCAATCATTCTATACTTCTATGTTTTAGGTATGTAACCTAGAAATATTGTATTATTAGCTTTTTAAAAGTAATTTGGAGTTCTATTTTTATTTGACACATTTAGTCTATAGTTACTGCAATTGCCAATATATTTCTATTTTTATCACTTTATTTTATGCTTTCTGTCTGGCTGTACTGTGTAAACTTTTTGTCTGTTAACTATCTTTATGTTATTCAACTTTTTCCCACTACTATTTTATAAGCTATATGCTATGTTTCTAATTTTAGTGGTCAGTCACTTGGGAAATTATACTGTGTTCATGTAGTGTGATGAAGACTAAGGTTTATATCTTTATTTTACCTCGCAACAATAAAAGACATTTGGAAGAGTTAAACTCCATATTGACCATATCTACTCTCCAGTTCTTATGCTACCCCTGTAAGACATTCTAGTTCAATCTTTTTTAAGCCATCAGTATTGATTAAATAGGATGTATTTGTCAAGAACTAGTAGTTAAATAATGCTAGAACAAGTTAATCCTGGAATCTTGGATTTACTACAAAAGTTTATCCCTTTTCCTCAAGCTGCAGTTTAGTAAGGGAGATTTTTGGCTGGGCAGCTACTCAAGGGGTCCTCCAGGGATGACGGCTCTGTCCTTCCTATGCTCCATTCTCCTTTCATTCTCAGAACGTTCTCCACTAAGCTGGCCAGTGGGGAAAGCATGTGGGAGACGCTATGCCTACTTCATTATCACCTTATTGCAGAAGTGACCCCTATCCCTCTGCTCAGATTCCAAGGCTTTTAACTAATTGCAAGCACCCTGCGACGTGTAGCCTGACTGCCAGCTGGGAGGAAAAGTAAACCAATGCATGGCGTTCTCCAGTCCATGACTGTGCCTAGACTTGCGTGAATACTCATCACAAACTCTGCTTCTCTTGTCTTCTGACAGCGCAGGACTCTATCTGGGAGCATCTCCCTTGCAGATGACGTTGAGCTTTAGCACTTCCTTTGGTCCAATGGGGGTGAAATAGCTCAGCTTTTGCGTGTCTAAAGTATCTTCATCTTGTCTTACTTTTTAAGAGATATTTTTGTTGGGTGTGATAAATTATAAATTGAAGTTTTTTTCTTTCTCAACACACTGAATATCCCATTACTTTCTGCCTCCATTGCTGATGCTGAAAAATATACTATCAGTGTTATTCTTGTTCTTTAAAGGGAATCTATGTTTTTCTTTATTCCATTAAAATCTTTTCTCTGAGCTTGGTTTCTTGCATCTCACATTGCTGTCAAAATGCAGGTTGATTAATTGATTGATTGATTAGGCATCTTGAAGTTATGGATTGGTGGTTTTTATCACATTTGAACATTTCTCAACTACTACTTTTTCCACTGTCTCCTTCTATTTTCCTGTCTCTGATTTATAGAATTCATTGTATTGAGTGTTAGGTATTCTTGCACTACCTTTTGCTTTCCTTACACTTATTTTCATACTTTACATTTGCCTCTCTGTGCTTCACTCTGAATTATTTCTTCTAATAAAAAATGTAGCTCACAAAAAAGTGTAGTTATTTTTCAGTAGCTTCTAATTTGCTAGTTAACCATTTCATTAAATGTTTATTTTCAGTTATTATATTTGTATTTTTAGAGGTGTAACTTTGTTCTTTCTTGTTCAAGGAAATTTATATACACATATCTGTATATAAATAAATGCATAAATATATGCATATAAATATGCATATACAATTGTATGTTTAAATAAATATATGTATATATATAGAGAGAGGAAGAGATTTTGTAGGTATATAAAACATACCAACCATGGCTATATTAATTCTCTGTATGACAATTCCAGTATTCAAAGTCTCTGTGGGTCTGTTTTTGCTGTCTGTTTTTTCTCATCATTGATTTGTAGCAGCATCAGTTTTCTTAGAAATTATTTGTGAGACTTCTTTGGTGCTTACATTAAAAGTCACTTTATCCCTAGGGAGTTTGTGTTTAGCTTTGCCAGGTGTCTGGGGACACCTATTACCTATGTACTCTTTCATTCAAATTCACAGCTTAATAATTTGGAGCTATATGTGCAAAGTGAATTTGGACATACATTTTAGGGATAACTCATTGAGACAGCTTAATGGGCATAGTTTTTATCTTCTTTTGTTCAATGCTAATTCAACTTTTCTTGCAGTTGGCTAGTGTTTGGAGGTGGAGCTCTGATTCTCCCTTTCTTTAAAGGTGTGACTGTCAAGGGTCTTAACTTCATAGAGGAGGCTTGCTGTGATTCTCTTCACATAGAGGCATAGACTATGAAAACTAGAGCTTGTGCTTCTCAGGGTTTTTGGCATCTTTTATAATACTCACAGGGCACAACTACCTCAGTACTAGATTATCTGTCTGAATTCTCACCTTTCCATAGATTTTAGTTTCAGTTTTAATGCTTGCAAAAAAAAGAGTTTTAAAAATATTTAAATCAGAATTTGTATTGTTTGCAATGGTAGGTTGCATCTGGAAATCTGTATCCTGTCATGCTAGAAATAGAATTTTGATTTAGGGAATACTTGTGAAAGTAGAACCTATAAGACCTGCAGATGGACTGGATCTGTGTGTTGGGGGGTGGGTAAGATGAACCCTGAGGGAGGTATTAGGGACATGTCTGAGGCTTCTGTCCTGAGCACCTGGATCACTGGGAGGTACCAATGACTGAAGTGGAGATGATTAAGGTAGGAGGAGGTTAACGGTTGGGAAATCAGATCAAGAGAATAGATTTTAATGTTATAATGACTATTAGAGAATCAGTTGAGGATGTTGGCAGGCTGTCGTATATACAAGCCTGAAACTTGTAGTCCATGAAACCTGAATCTGTTAATTTGAGAACTACCAGTATATGGTATTAAATGCCATGAATGATGGTATCAGAAACTAGATAACTGGAGTGAAGTACCAGTACCCTAGGGTTAAGGCACAGAGAGGGGAGAGCTTCATTGTCAGAACTAGGGCGTCCTGATACTCAGAAGTCAGGAAGAAAAGGATCATTTCGCTAAACAAATAGAATGAGTGGTTAATAAGGTAGGAAAAAAAACCCAGAAGAGTGAATTTCCCGGAGTGTTTCCACAGGGATAATCCTTAACAGTGTTTGAAGAACACAGTGAGAGAACCAAGAAGTCACAACCAGATTGGACAAGGAGGTCACAGAGTGTGGGACAAAGGGCAGTGGGAGTGGACCCAAGGCCCAGCTTGAGAGGGTGAAGGGAGATGGTGATCGTATGGTGTCCTTGCAGTTTTGTGACAAAGAAAGCTGTATGTCCAGGGAATTTGGACTCAATGGACTGTTATGCTTAAGATTCCAAGTAGGGAATGTTGAGTTGCCTGTGAGAATAATCCAGGGACATTTTTGATGTCTGGGAGTCAATAAGCAATGGCAGAAGCAAATTCTTCAACCTGACAGGTAACCACAGGACCTGGGGCTCTGCGGGGCATCTAAACTTAAAAGCAGGGAAAAATGGACGTTCTCATTGATTGAATACTCTTCACTCTGACAGAAGAGGTGAGGTCATCAGCTAAGCCTAAGGATGGGGTGGTGTCATGGAGGTATAAGGAAACTGGAAAAGGTATAAAATAATTATTTAGGAAAGAGACTGTGAATTAACTAGGGAAATGTATAAGATTGTGGACCTGCTTTTAAAGTGCAACCGATCAGCGAAATTTTCAGGAAACAGCAGTAGAGAGTGGTAAAGGGTAAATGAGGGTATTGCACTGTAAATTGTAAATGAGTGATGGGTCATCGTATCAAAGCTGGCTAAGAGCATAAGAGAAATAATGAGCATCAGTAGATTAGAGGCTCAGGGTAGTAAGTAGTGTGTGCAATGGGCACATCTGAGTACTGAGCTGCAAAGACCTGAGGGGTGCTATGAGGGTAGGGTACTTGAAATTGAGCTTCTTTAGGTGACATAACTATCGGTAGTCCAGGATTGCACTGTGAGAATAGGACCTTGAAGTTAAGAAGGAGAAATGGATAATAGATACTGAGGCCACCAATATCTAAGAACGATGAAAGGAAAATGGTAAAGAGAAAGCTGATCAACTGGGCACTGAGAGGGGAAGTCACTGCATTTAGAAGTTGTAGTGCTTAAAAAGACACATGCTGAAAAAAGGGCATTTTTACAAAACTGTATGATCTCACCTATATGGGGAATTAAAAATAATTAAGCTCATAAAAGTAGAGAGGGAGATAGTGGATGCCAGAGACTAGGAGGCAGGGAAGGAATGGGCAGTGTTGGCCACAGGACATATTTCTATTGGAAAGAATAATTTCAGGAGTTTTACTGTACAACATAGTGACTACAGCTAATAACAATATGTATTATATAGATGTGTGTCTATTGTATACTTGAAAATTGCCAAGAGGGTCCAGTTTAAATATCATTACCACATAAAAGTGTATGAGACAATGCATGCTGATTAGTTCCATTTAGCCATTTTATAATTCATGCATTTTAAAAAACATTATATATACATTTTTTATTTGCTAATTTAAAATTAATCCTTAAAAAGAACTGCCAGACAACAAATTTCTGTGATTTACGGAAAAATAAACAAAAAAGAGCAATTTTGCAGAGCAGCATTGCTGAGAGGCTGTAGTAATGAGCAAGAAGGACCCTGCCTACCCCCAGACCCGGCGGCAGGGAAGCTGGGATACACAGCTGCGTCCCAGCGGTGTCTGTGCAGAGGGGAGAACCTGGTGTCGGTAAGCTGATGGATGGATCATTCTTAATTGCACATGGGACATGTTGTCTACCTCAGACTCAGCTCCACAGATCAGGAGACAGGCAGGGGAGGTGGAATCTTTTTCTCTTAGCCAGAGTTTTAGACTTGAGGATGGTCTCCTGGCCAGCCACAGGGACCCAGTGGCAGTAGGTGGTGGGTGTCTGGAAGGTACGTGAGGGAGGGACTCAGGGGTTACCACCCAGGGCCACATGGAGCTCTTAGCTCTTCGACTTTAAGAGTCAAGGATGCTGTTTCCCATCTTTTTGCTTCTCCCACAGCATCTAGCCCAGCATTGTGCCCATTAAGAGGTACTCAGTAAACATGAGTTGGGTGGGGAATCAATTTTCAAATCGGATCAAGGACTGATAAAAGATAGTGGCTGTGCCGTGTGCCTGTCTCTGTGGCTGCAGTGACTAAGGAACTGGAATCGCAGATGTCTGAAATCAAGTCCTTGCCCTGCCATGTTCTGGCTGTGTGACCAGCATGGGGCTTAATGCAAATTCCTTACTGGCCACTGGTGCCAGCCCCACAGTGATTTTTATGCAAAAACCTTGTGTATAGTTGAGAATGCCGTGAGAGCCCAGCACGTGGCATGTGCCAGGACTGAGCTAGGCACATGGTTTCTATCATCTGTGTGACCCTCTACTACATGCGAGATGGGGACAGATTCACCTCCATTAAACAGAAGAGGCAACCAAAGCCTCGGTGAAGGGACCCCGAGCCGAGCAGTGGCCCAGGGTGACTTGCTCCTTGACCGCTCCTTCCAGCAGGCGAATCCTTCCAGGATGAGGAACCTGAGAAGCTTTTAACACCCTACTCCACAGGGTTTGCTCATTCTTTCCCTCCTATTTCTGTGTCGAAATGGTGTTCTTGGGCTCAGATTGGCTTCCTTGCGTGGCTTTCTGTTTGTTCCAGGTGAGTGAATGGTCCCAAAACTGATGGCAGCGTCCCCGGATGTCATGAATCACGTGTGTCCCTCCTGAAATGGGAACTCAGAGCACCACACCCAGCAGGGCCCTGACACCTTTTATTCGTGGTACTTAACAGTCTTCTTTGTGTTTGATCCTTACAGTTCTTAGCACAGCTCTACACACCACAGCATAAAGTGTGTTGTTCCATGGATAAATATGTCTCTGGATGCCTTATTTGAAAAAAGTCAAGATGAGTGCAAACAGAACAGACCAGAATGCCATAAATAATTGCCTGGCTTTGGATTTTAATTCCCTGGATTTCACCTTTGTAATCCATAATGTCAAGGGTCATAGCTCAATTTGTAAGTCTTTTTTGAATGTAACATTCTAAAAATTTATGGAATTTGGAGATGACAAACACATTAAGTCCTTACTTTAAAGGACCAGATTCTTTCCATATGTAATCCTCGATAGCAAATGATACTAGCTTAGTTATCTCCATGAGGAACTTAGGGTTCAGAGAGGTCGAATAAGTTTCCTAAGGTCACACAGTTATGAAGCAAAAGAACTGGGAGTCATGCCAGGGCGCCACAAAATCCCAAGCACACATTCTCCCTGCTCACTGCTTTGCCTCCTAAAACATCTGCCCTAGCAGGAATGGAAGATTTTTATCAGATTTCCTTTAACTGCTTTTCCTCTAAATGGACTGTCTCAGGCTTAACCATGTCAGAGAAAATCCTAAGGCTATTAGATCAGAAATCAGGGTCCCGCAGCCCCGCCTTGCCCTTTAATTTGTCATTCATTAAGCTCCGAGAAGTGGAGGAAGAGACGTCTCTGATTTTACAGAATCCAGAACAGGGTTATTACCCTTCCTCAGTGTAAGCGGTTGGGTTTTGTTTGGGTTTGTGAGCTTGGCAGGGGTTCAGAGCTTCGCGTTTTCTGTGAGGCCATCGCCCATTGCTGTCAGGATAGCGATGTGTTCTCAAAGAGGTTCCAGAGCTGACGGGTGAGTCACAGACTTCCGGGCTCCACAGAACCTTGCCTGTGCAAATTCAATGACCAGGAAAAGCCCTGTGGCTTCTTTGTGGAACGCGGACATTTGTCATCAGACGCAGGGTGAGGCTGGGTTCTTGGTACCAGCGGGTGGGAGGAGAGAGAGCTGTAAAAGGGATACTCAGAGGTGGGTCCTGAAGATTCTCTGGGACAAGCGTCTGACCGTGCTTCAAGATATTGTCATACGCTGCACAAACATCAAGAGCTGAGACCTGGCTTTGTCACCTTCCCACAGTCTGATCAAGATGCTTAAATTTTCTAAGCCTCAGTTTTCTCTTGGGTAAAGCAGGGACAGTCTCCATAGACCCGGCTAATGTGAAAACAAAATGGGAACTTGTAACAGATACAGAAAAGTTCGTGTGTTGCCAGCACACAGCAAACATGCCATAAGTCATAGGAGTCTTTTTTTGTCTAGTTTGTTTGTTTGTTTTTGTTTTTGTTTTAAAATTAAAAAGTATCAGGCTTGGAAAGTCCTTGATCCCATCTTTCTGGGTATCTGAGAGAGCAGAGGACCAGAAAGAGGAGTAAAGAGCCCCTTTATCTGGCCAGCAATGGCAGAGTCAGGGTAGGAGCCTTTCTTTCCCTCCGCCCTAACTGGACTAGCAGCAGTCCCTCCACTTCCTTCCTTCAGGAGTTCAAGTCCCAGAGGAGGAGACAGCGGGAAGGGAGAGGAGTCCTCGAACTCTGTGTCTGTGCCGCTAGACCACCACAAGGGGCCAGGCAGTTGGGACTGGTGCTTCATGCTCTCGCTCTGTCAGCGTTCCATCCCTGTAGAAAATGGGCTGTCACCAGGCTCGGTGGGAACTTTGGGAGAGAGAAAACCTCTTCCTGGCTGCCCCCTTTCTGACTGGACTCTGGGTGGATGACACTTTCAGCTTGGAGGACAAAGTGGGCTAGCAACTGGGAGACACTGGACTCCATGGTCCAAGTGCAGAAAACTGGAAACTTCGTCTTCGTGTTCCACTGAGCTACCACTGGAAATCCCATGAAACCCAAAAGCTAGGAAACTAAAGTAATAAAGGAATTTCAGATGGTGAATAAGTTTGTAGACTTTCCCATTGCAGTCTGGATTTAGCTGAGTACCCGCTCATGGCTGTCTCTGTGTCGCCAAGTCTGGGTGCAGTGGAGGGACACCACTGGCGGTCACTTCTGCTCCCCAAGAAGGCCCTCGAGGGCCGACATCCTGTTGCTTTGTATTCAGTGTTGGGGTTGCCAGGTAACTGCAGAAAAGTACAAGACACTTTATGAAAAAGCTTTCTTCCCCTGAAATAGAAGAAATACAGCAGTGATCTACATTACCATTTGTGTCTTAGGTTAGATTTTATGGATTTTATTGTTTGAAATATCTGTATGTATATCATATACAGGGTGTGACCATTAAAAAAATGTATTCCAATAAAAAACACACTGCCATTAATTCCCCTCAACACACTCACCTTACTTTAAACACATTTATCCCCTCCTTTTTGCCTCTTTCCGAAGCAGTTTACAGTATACATTTTTTGGCAATTTTTGTTAAATAAAAAACATTGTAGTGGGTCTTCATCCACCCTATTTAAAGGATCTGGCTCTTCTACTAAGCCAAAATGGCCATGAAAGGTAAATGCTCTGAACCAACTCAGGACATTGAGAGCACAACTAAAAACACTCATGGAAGAGGACTTGTGCTTCAAAAAGTGGCAAAATGATAGGATAAGTGTTTTGGAAGCAAAAGGGAGTACTTTGAGGAGGACCAAGGGCAATGTGTCTTTTACTATAGTAGATTTTTTATCTAAACATTTACTGTATTGTTTGATGACCTGTTGTATGTCAGATCTATGCGAGCATGTGTGTATCATAATGTTCAGGCTGATTTGCTATTCACTCAGTTAATATATATTAGGGGGTACTATGTGTCACGTAATGTTCTTTCTAGTATACTCCTATCTGTTTTATAGATAATCATGACCCCAAAATTTCTTCCATACTGTTATTTGACAGAAAACTGTTAGAGAATATTAAACTTATTTTAAATACATTTGGTAGGTGTGGATTCTGTACTGAAATTTATGTTTCCATTTATCAAGCACTGTTTCTTCAAGTGACAAAAGCATTATATCCAGAGTGTAGACTCCTTTATAAAGAAGAATCTAAGGGGACTATGTTCGTTTAGGGGACAATAACTAGATTTCTAACAATTGCCAAAATTAGGGTTTCGAGTCACAGTATGGTAACTTTTCAAAAGGAAATCACTTCTTCAAATATTTCGCTAGCATCCTGTGAATTCATTTAGTGATTTTACGAGTAGTTGATCAACTAAATACACTGATAAATAGTTGTTCCATAAAGGAACTAAAACTTTTACACTGAATATGTATTAACTTTAAAAAACAATTCCTGTGTTCAATTCAATTTTAAAGCTTTTCAAAAAACCCAAACCATCGCACATTCCTAACCTTAAAAGAACATTGTGAGATAAAAGGGAAGTAAACGTTAGATGAAGGATACCAGTTTATCACGTTGGGTGCTTCAACAAAGCATTCATCATAATTAATATTCGTTAGCACTTTATGTGCACCAGACCTTGTGCTGATTTCTCTGGATTCATCATGTCACATGATTCTCACACTGTCACAATGAAATGGGTACCATGCTTGCCTCTTCCTAGCAGATGCAGAGTGCTGAGGGTAGAGAAGGTAATAACTTGTTCAATGACCTAAAGATAGTGAAGTGATAATCTTAGGGAGTCTGTCCCCAGATTCTAGCCTTTCCTGAAATGGTGAGGTGGAGCAGGGGAACATAGCCTTTGAGAGAGACGCTAGTGGTAGAGAAACTCTACCACTTCCTGGCTGTGTGACCTTGGGCAGCACTATACATTCAGCATTGCTGTGTTGCAGACTTCTTGGCTCGTAGACAATTCTATATTGATTAGGACTCAAGCCGACTGAGTCAGTGTGTGGCTCTGCATACAGGGTTCCTGTATTAACTCATCACAGAGCCCAAGGCTGTGCCGGTAAATGTTTAACAAAGTGTCCTAGGGGTGAAGGTTGGGAATCTATCTGATTTGTAGTATTTGCTGATTTCCGTGGTGTAAATATTCCCATTTGGACTGATTTCAATGAGATGTAACTGAATGTCTAACTGTAATGCGGTGCACACAGTCACCTCTAGCAAGTAGCAGAAGCTCACTGCAACATGCCACTGGACTACTGAGTATCTCGGTGCCTGGTTCAGGTTTTGAGAATGAGTGAGAACATCAGACATCAGGCAAGTCCTGGCCTGATCATGATACCATCTACTAATGCAACCATAAAGATGCTTGTCACAGTATTGCTCTCAGCAGCAAAAACGTGGATACAGACTACTGCCAGGAAGGAGCTCATTGGGAGGTACTGCAATGCACTGCCACAGTATTCAAAACACTCACCAGAGTGCTGCCAAATTGGCATCAATGTGTAAAACTTTACTTTTATTGTGATTGGATACCATCATGGATAGATTTACCAAGTGAAGCACTGTGTTGGGTGTGACTGTAAAACAGGACTAAGGAGTAACAGCATAGCAAGGAGGAATGGCTTTTGTGGTTTAGACCTTGAATGTCTCCCCAAGGCCTCATGTGTTTAGAAGTTGGGTTTACGGAAGGTGATTCGATCACGAAGGTGCTGTACTTATTAGTGAATTCATAGATGAGTTCAGATCTAGATATGCTGTTAGGAGGTGGGGCTTGGTTGAAGATGAGTCGGTGGAGAGTACTACCTGAAGGGTGTATCTCCTTCCATAGCTCTTCCTTCTGTCCCTGCTTCATGGCTACCATGATGTGAGCAGTTTTCCTCAACACAGGCCTTTCTACCATGCTGTCTCTGCTTTGGAGCCTGCCAACTATGTACTGAAACCTCAAACAACCATGAACCCAAATAAACCTCTCTCCTTTTAAATTGTGCTTGCTGGGTATTTTATCCTAGTGACAAAAAAGTAACTAAGAATGATTTTGGTACCAGAGAAGTTGTGATCAAAGAAGTGGGCTGCTGTGAATGTACCTGACCATCAGCTAAGATGGTCCTCTTGGTTTGTGGGAGGTGTTTGGAAAGGCTTGGAGTTGCCAAGTAGAATGCTGTAAGTTGAGCTTGGTGACACCCTAGAAAGCTGTGAGCCAAGCTTGATGGGAGAGTCTAATCCGAGTAAAGAAGACCAGAATGCTGAAAGAAATGCAGGTGGTAAAGATGAACCAGGGTCAGGAGGTTTCAGCTGGAATGAAGATTTCATTGGCAATTGGGCTAGAGACAATGGGTGCTATACTCTGGCAAAAAAAAAATTGTGTACATTTTGTCCATTTCTTGAGACTTTGTTTGATTAAAATCAGCAGACTAATTACTCTGGCAGAAGAAACTTCAAGGCGGTTCAATATTCAGCCTGTGTCATAGATACTGCTGTCAGTTTTCAGCCAGATTTAAAGTGAGAAACAAGCAAAAAGACCACTTGAAAAGTTTTCAGTCTCAACAGAAAGGAAGAGATTGAAAGTTGGGGCATACAAAAGCAGAATTGCTGAAAGGATGAGCATTAGAAAGAAGGCAAAGACTTTCCATCAGGGTACTAGGAAAGATGACTGGAGGGCGTTCAGGAATCAGCAGGATCTTGACCTTTGCAGGCTCAAAGGTACAAAAGTAAATGGTTTTGCTTTGAGAAGAGAACCATAGGGTATTCTGCCAAAAAAGGACCATTCAGGGAACTGTTTTTCTGGCATTTAGTTTACAGTGCTCAGTCATCCAGGTACTGGGAAGCCTCTGCAGTCATGGTGCAAGGGGACTTGGCTACTGCTCGAGCTGGCTGCAAAGTTGGCATCATCCATATGGTACTGTTTTCATGGGTATGTAGAATGCAAGAATTGTGGGGTAAGGAAGATTTCTATCCAGATTTCAGAAGAAGGCTTGGAAAGCCAAGCAGTGTGACCCTGTAAAGGCAGTGCTTGAAACTGTGAAAATAATCCCAAAATTACATCAGAAATAGGAGAGGTCAGGAGTGTAAATTATCCACAAGAAAAGCTACAAGTATCAATGAAGCCACCCCAAGATAGAGGCTATGAGGGCTGCAATCAGCAATGCCTTAGAGGTGGAGTTGTCCAAGCACCTTGTAATTCACATCTCACTACACCTTTCTCTGGGTGCTGTACATAGAACTTCCATGTCTGCTCTGCTGGATTTCAGTCTTGCTTTGCTCCCATTGATTTCTACCCCCATTCCTCCTTTTTTGAATGTTTGCCCTAAACCATTGTATATTAGCAGCCTTTAATTTTCCTTTTTATTTTTACAGTGGTTCACAGCTAAGATTTTTCCTTGAGCCTCAGAAGAGAATTTAAACTTTGAGTCTTCAGCACTGCTGAAACTGTTAAGACTTTGGTGACTCACGAAAAATAGACTAACTGTGTTTTGCATAAAGAGATGTCCTTGAGTCTTATAGTTTAGATCTAGAGTGACTCTCAAGGCCTCATGTGTTTAGAGGCTGGACTTTTAGAAGTTGATTGGCTCTTGGGGACACTATACTCATCAATAAATCCATGGGTGAGTTCAAGCTAGATGTGCTATTAGGAGGTGAGTCACAGGAGGCATGACCTGGAAAGATATATCTTCCTCTCTGGTGCTTCTCTTCTCTCTCTGCTTCCTGGTTGCTGAGATGTGAGCAGCTTTCCTCAACCCAGGCCCTCCCACTGTGCCATTTCTGCCTTACAGCCAGTTGGCTATGAATGGAAACATTTAAAAAGTGTGAGCCCAGATATAGCCTTTTTCCTTCAAGTGGTGTATGTTGGGTATTTTGTCCTAGTAATGAGAAATTAACTAAGACAGTAGCATACATGCCAAGTCAATGCCAAAGAAAACTTTAATATTTATGTTAAGAATGAGAAGTTGGCCTATTGGCAATGCAAAGCAATATTGTTTTACAGATAATTACACACTGCTGAAGAGTGACCAAATGAATAATGAAAAGCTCTTACCACTGTACATAGCACATTGTCAATGGTCAACATATGTTGGCTGTAGTTATTATTTTAACAACTTACATCACAAGAGAGAACATGGTCACTGAATTACTTGCAGAATCTGTATTGACGTGAAAAGATATTTGCAAGTATTTCTGGATGGAAAAAAAGAGCCTGGCTTTTT
>RJWM01043935.1:0-13543 GCA_004363535.1 Dasyprocta punctata | reverse complement strand
AGAAGAAGAAGAAGAAGAAGAAGAAACAACACAAAATTATTATACTTATGCATAGTCCTAATGTTTAAAAAAAGATGTAGGGCTGGGAATTGAGCTCAGTGGTAGACTGCTTGTTTAGCGTATGTACAGTCTGAGGTTCTAACACCTGTGTACCCGCATGTAACTCCAGAACTCTGGCAGCTGAGGCAGAAAGGTCATGAATTCAAGCCCAGTCTCTGGGCTACATAGTGAGTTTGAGGTCACCCTGTACTATATGGTGAGACTCAAAACAAACAGCAACAACAAAACTCACAGGGTGGGAAACACTTCTGTATATTCAATTATATATGTAGACTTTTTCTTTTCCTGTAAAACAAAATCCTTAGGTTAAAACACTGAGGTCAAATATGTAAACATAATTAAGATTCTTGCTATAAGTTTCAAATTGAACTGATTCATACTCCCACCAGTGCAGTAACATTTTGTAACACTATTCTTTCATAAAATACAATTGGAGCCAGAAACTGCTGGTCATCTAGAGGGGCTAGCTAAGTGAATATTGCTTTCCATTTCAAAGGAATAGATATTCACCAGTGTAAGGTACAAACTGAATTCATTCATGCTAGAATTTAGTGAAAAAAATACACTTCAAACTGCAAAGTTCTGAAGTCAATTATCCCACCAGAAAGTAAAGCTTTGAATTACATATTTTATTATCATATCTCATCTGAAAGGACTCAATTCACATATTTATGAGCAATGAATAATGAATCAAGTGTAATAACTAGTTATTTCTCTTAAAGATTGATATTTTTTAAAGAAGGAAATGTGCTCAGGGAATGAAGGGTGATTGAGCCTCATGATTTCATTATGAACACTGTTTTGTTTTGGGTCACTTGGGAAATCCTAGTTTTGAAAAGACATTTCCTTATTTTGATGCAGGAGTGATGTTGGGAAAGTTATCTAAAACGATGGAAGCCGGGTGTGCTGGCACATGCCTCTGGAGGTTGAGAGAGAAGGATCCTTGCAAGTCCAAGACCAGCCTGGGCTACAAAGTGAGCTCAAGGCCAGCCTGAACTACATAGTGAGAGCCTGTCTCAAAAAGGCAAAAAAGAGCCCGGCGTGGTGGCACACTCCTTTAATCCCAGCACTCGGGAGGCTGAGGTAGGCGGAGCATTGTGTGTGTGTGTGAGTTCGAGGGTGACTTGGGCTACAACGAGAGCGCAAGGCCAGCCTGAGCTACATAGTGCGTCCCTGCCTCAAAAAACTAGCGCTGGAGCCGGGCGTGGTGGCGCACGCCTTTAATCCCAGCACTCGGGAGGCTGAGGTAGGCGGAGCGCTGTGAGTTCGAGGACAGCTTGGGCTACAACGCAAGCGCAAGGCCGGTCTGAGCTATACAGTGCGACCCTGCCTCAAAAAACCCAGGGCCGGGAGTTTGGCTCAGCGGTTTACGTGCCTGTCAGGCAGGTGCGAGGTTGTGAACTCGATTCCCGGTGCCACAAAAAAAAAAAAAAAAAAAAAAAAACTAGCACTGGGAGTTTGGCTCAGTAGCTTAAGCCTCTGTCTGGGAGGCATGAGGCTGTGAGTTCGATCCCCGGTGCCGCTAAAAAAAATAAATAAAAATTTAAAAAAATTTTTTTTTTAAATAACACATTAATGGACAAGCTCCAGAAAGATTTCCAAAGAGAGATTCCTGAAGGAGTAGCAGCACCTGCCACATTGCTATTGAGCACTTCCAATGTTAGAGGCCAAGGGCCAGGGATGTAGCTCAGCAGCATTAGTGCCTGCCTGACAAGTTCAAGGTCCTAAGTTTGATTCCCAGACCAAAACATAAATAAATAAATAAAACTGTAGTAGTGAAGACCCCCGAGTTGAAAAAACCTCACGGAGCGCCCGAAGAATTTAAAATGGTGCGTTTATTTTCCTGGCCAGGCGACACAATCTCACTTAAAGCCAATCCGAGACTGCGTGCGTCTCAGTGGCCTGGAGGGGCTTATAAAACACTAGAACAAAGAGAGGAGGAGTTTTGCTAACGTGGGTACAAAAGTTGAGTACATTGGTTAGTATTTTAAAGATCTCTCGCACCCATTGGAGGAGGTGTCATGGGGAGGGTCTAAAGCCAGATGGTGGTGGTCGTTCCCTAATATGGATAACAAAGGTTACAGAAAGGCACGTTTTTTTTTGCATGGAGCAGGGTGAGTGTTTATCTTTTGACCCCGCTCTTCAGTCAGCAACCTAAAAGTTGTAACTGTTTGTTTCTTAGGTTACTGGGGGAAGGGGGATTTTACAGAAAAACAGAAACCTTAGCGAATCAAGGGGGGTTTCTAATCTAAGACGGTGCATACAAAACAGCAAAATGGTGCTTTGGTCAAATCACAGGCTACAGGTTATAACAAAAACAAAGTAGCCATGAACAAAAAGTTAGAGACCAAAATTGGGACAGTGGTTATAGATAGAAAACTGATTAAGCTCCACTTCTGACCCTCCCGAGCTAATTGAGGAAACAATATTCTACAATACAAGTGACATTGAGGTTCTGAAAAGGACAATAAATTACTTGAGAGAAAAGAGCAGAAAAGGAGGTGGGCTACTCACAAAAGACTCCACAAATTTTAGGACATTCAGTCATTAAAGTCTGTAACAGATGATGAAAGAAAATTTCTGAGATGTCCTAAATGTAGTTACAGATCAGAAGATGGAGAACAGTGGTAAGAGGAGTACTCAACTAACAGCTTTGGGCCAAAAAAACCAAAGGAAGCAAAAGAAGAAGAAACTGCTCCCAAGTCTAAACATATATTGACAATTTGGACTTGAAATGCCAGGTGGAAGCAGGACATAGTGGTACACAGCTGGGATCCCAGCCCTCTGGAGCTTGAGGAAAAACGATACCTTATTCAAGTTTACCCTGGGCAACTTAGCAGCATCCTTTCTCAAAATAAAAATGTTAAAAGGGGCTACTGAGTATGGTGGTGCAGTCCTGTAATGCCAGTTGTGGGGAGGCTGAGGCAGGAGAATCACTATGAGTTGAGGCCAGTCTGGGCAACACAATGAATGCAAGCCTAGCCTGGATTGCATAGCAAGACCCTATATATATATATAGATAGAGAGAGAGAGAGAGAAAGAGAGAGACAAATGACTTAGCTTAGTGCAAATGTCCTGGCTTCAATCTCCACCTAAGAAAAATAATAATAATAATAAAGAAGAAGAAAAGAGAAAAAAAGCCTGGTGGAAGAGGACCAACAAGCATCATTTCATTCTGCTTAGAAACCAAACAAATTGAGAAGCAGTAAGTACTTCTCCTTACAGATAATTCTCCTACCCTAAAACCCACTTCCTTCACTAATTTTGTCTCATCCCTATTCACTGCAGCTGATGTAATTTCTATTTTTATTTATTTATTTATTTATTTATTTATTTATTTATTTATTGGCACAGGGGATTGAACTCACAATCTCACACCTGCCAGGCAGGCGCTTAAGCCACTGAGCCAAACTCCCGGCCCTAGTTTTTTGAGGCAGGGTTGCACTATGTAGCTCAAGCTGGCCTTGTGCTCACTTCGTAGCCCAAGCCAGCCTCAAACTCACAGTGCTCCTCCTACCTCAGCCTCCCAAGTGCTGGGATTAAAGACATGCGCCACCATGCCCAGCTCCCCAAAGTAGTTTCAATATAAACAGCTTGTGCTTTTTCTGCCCATATTGGTTATAAAATACTCATCTTTTAGATATTTTTCCAACTTGCTACTCATGGCTAACAGAATTTGTCCTGACTCTCATCTCTCATTCCTTTTTTCTGATTAGCATGTTTTATAACTCAATAAGTTTCAAAGATCTCGTGGTCTCTAAAATTTTTCTTTCTTTTCTTTTCTTTTTTTTTTTTTTTTGTAGTACCAGAGATTGAACTCATAACCTCGCACCTGCCAGGCAGGCACTTAAGCCACTGAGTCAAACTCCCGGGCCTAGGTCTCTAAAATTTCAACTTAACATAGACATTACTTTACTATGGTTATAAAAATACACAGAGAGATACTGTTTCCATGAAATTACTTTTCAGGATAGAGAGGTTAGAAATACAAGTAACCCCCCTCTCTCTAATGCACATTAATGCCAAAATTCTCAACAAAATACTCTCAAACAGAATGCAATGAATCATCAAAAGGATCACACACCGTGACCAAGTAGGCTGCATCCCAGGGATGCAAGGGTGGCTCAACACACACGAATCAATAAATGTAGCCCATCACATAAACAGAAGCAAGGACAAAATCACATGATCTTCTCAAAACATAAAAAAAAAAAAACCTTTGGCAAAATGCAATACCCATTCATGATTTTAAAAAATCCTAAAAATAGGTATATAAAGAAATTATAACATGGTAAAAACCCATTTATGACAAGCCTACTGCCAACAACACATTAAATGGAGAAAAACTGAAAGCTTTCCCTCTACAATCAGGAAAAACACAAGGATGTCCAGGGCCAGGAGTGGTAGCACATGAATGTAATCCTAGAGTTTGGTAGGCTGAGGCAGAAGGATTGCCACAAAATTTGAGGCCCACTTGGGCTACATAATGAGTTCAAGTGATTAGCCTGGATTACAAACAAGTCCTTGTCTCAAAAAAATAAAGAAAGGAAAAGAAAAGACAAGATGTCCACTATCACCACTCATGCTAAACATAGTTCTCAAAGCATTATCCAGAGCAATTAAGCAAGAAAAAGAAATAAAATTAATATGCATAGAAGGAATGAATTCAATGTATCATTTTCTTAGTTGTTTTTCACCTTGATATAAAATACCCAATACCCAAAGTTAAAGGAAGAAAAGTTTATTTAGCTTACAGTTTGTGGAGGTTTCAGTCCATCATCAGCTGGCTCCAAGGGAGAGTGACACGTCACAGAGGAGAAACTGTTCATGGTGGGCAGAAGGTAGCAAAGCAGTGAAGTTCCAAAGAAGAAGCAGCCTGCCTCTCCCTTTTATCTTTTTCAGGTTATCCACCCTTTGGGTAGATACTACCCACAGCCAGGGAGGGCCTTCCCTTACGCACACCCAGAACTATGCCAAACCAATCAGTGGACAAATTTAGTAATCACACACATTAATCCCAGCATAATATACCCTAAATCTAGACACCTCTGAATAGCCCCACCTATGACAGCATTAATCTTTGGAAGGACATCTAGACATAGCCATGACAATCTTTATTATTTGCAGATCACATGAGTCTTTTAATTATAGGATCCAAAAACCAGACATGCTGGTCCACACCTGTAATTGCAGCTGAGACAGAAGGATCACTGCAAGTTTGAGGCCAGCATAGGCTACAAAATTAGTTCAAGGCCAACCTGAACTACATAGTAAAACCCTGTCTCAAAAAATAAATAAATGAATAAATAAATAAATAAATAAATAGTGCTGGGAAAATATGCAAAAGATTGAGTCTAGATCCATACATCTCACCATGCACTAAACTAAAATCAAAGTGGATCGAAGATCCATATGTTAAAACAGAAACACTTTAGGTCACCATGATAGTGCATGCCCGGAATCCCAGACTTGGGAGGCTGAGGCAGGAGGAATTTTGCAAGTTCAGTGCCTGCCTGGACTATCCACAGTGAGTTCAAGGTCAGCCTGAACTACACAGAGGGACCTGTCTCAAAAAAAAAAAAAAAAAAAAAGAACCATTTCCACTGGGTATTGTGGCACATTCCTGTAATCCTAATATGTGGGAGGCTGAGATAGAAGGATTACAGTGAGTTTCCTGTTAGTCTAGGATACATAGTAATTTCAAGACCTGTAATGGTTGATACATTGTGTCAACTTGAAAAGTTTAGAAGCTTAATTTGAAGAAAAAACAAAGAGTTAACAGAGTTAAAAATTTTGTTTCTGAGGTCTTATGCCAGCCTTGAACTGGTTACTCCCCAGAGCAGATTTGTTTTTCAGAACCAAGTGCATATTTCCCCTATCTAACCCCACCCTGAACCCTATGTTATCTCAAGCACTTGTTTCCCGTGACTCCGAGTTTGCCCTTAGTTTGAACTTGCCTTAGTATACAACATCTGTGATGCAATTTTCCCTTAGGCCAATCAGTAATAATGAGATAAAATAGGTAAAAGTCTTAAAGGCATAGATGCATGCAAATCCTTTCTGAACAGAACTTCAGGGGTACAAGAAATAGTACCAAGAATCAACTAATGAGATCACATCAATTTAAAAACTTTTTGTAAAGCAGAGAAAACAAGCAAGAGTGAAGAGACAAACTATAGAATGAAAAATAAAATTATACCAGCTATTCCCTGGATAGAGGAATATACAAAGAAGTCGAAAAAATTACACTCCCCGGCCAGAAGCCATGCTGGGTCTGAGAGGAATAAAAGAAGCCAATTTGCCCTTCCCATAAGCCACACAAACCATGTAGGGCCCAGAAAGAGAGAAATCAGTTCGCCCTTCCCCTGTGCTGACCAGCACGTGGGCTAAGAATCAAGAAAACCCCTCGCACACCTTGGAAGCAACTAGCTGGTTCAGAGGACAGGCTGAGTTGATAGCACCTGAGGTATAAAAACAACTAAATGCTTGTATTGTTTGCTTGACTTTGCAGGCCTAAGGTTAGTAGTGTGAGCATCTACTCAGAGGAAAACCATATGCAGTATAGCAAATATGGGGCATTTCGTTCTGTCTTGTTTTTGAAACCCAATATTGTTCTCACTGCTTAGTTTTGTTCCGACTTATTGTTTTGTTTTATATAATGTTCTGTTTTGATTGGCTTTATTATGTTTTGTTTTATTTGATTTCACTATGTCTGATTGTATGGACAACTACTGTGCTGATAAGATATATTATGGTAGCCATTGTTTGATTCTGTTTTTGGGGTGTTTGTTTGTTTGTTTTGTTTTGTTTTTGGTACTGGGGATCCAACTCATGACCTCACAATTGCCAGGCAGGCGCTTATGCCGCTGAGCTAAATACCTGACTTTGTAGCCATTGTTGATTAACTATTATCCTGTTATTAAGTTCTGTACCACTTTCACTATTTTGTTTTGATTGGCTTTATTCTGTTTCTTTTGTTAAGTTTTATTCTCTTTAAAATTAAAAAAAAAATTACACTCCCCAAAACAAAAGACGCTATCAAAACCTGGACAACCAAAATGAACAAATAAGCCAGGTATTGTGGCGCACACCTTTAATCCCAGCACTCAGGAGGCTGAGGTAGGAGGAGCATTGTGAGTTCGAGGCCCACTTGGGCTACAATGTGAACGTAAGGCTGGCCTGAGCTACATAGTATGACCCTGCCTTGAAAAACTAGGGCTGGGTGTTTGGCTCAGTGGCATAAGTGCCAGTCTGGCAGGCTCAAGGCTGTGAGTTTGATCCCTGTTGCCGCAAAAAGAAAAAAAAAAGGAACAAATATTTTTTGAAGATGTACAAATGGCCAATGAATATATGAAAAAATATTCAATATCACTGCCATTAGGGAAATGCAAATTAAAGCTGCACTAAGATTCCATCTTATTCCAGGAGAATAGCCCATCACCAAGAAATGAAATAAAAACAAATGCTAGTGAGGATGTAGGGAAAAAGGATTTCTACATTGTTGGAGGAAATGTGAACTGCACAAACACTCCAGAAATCAGTATGGAGATTCCATAGAAATTCCATTGGACTCAACTAGTTCCTTCCTAGGTATCTCCCCAAAATAAAGTCATCATATTGTAGGAATACGTGCATGCTCATGTTTACAGCAGCAAAATTTATAGTCTTGAAAACAGTTCCTATGTCCATCAACAGATGAATGAATAAGGAAAATGTGGTATTTATACACAATGGAGAACTACTTTGCCAAAAAGATAAACTTTAGACATTCATAGGTAGATGGATGCAACTTGAGACCATAATATTAAATGAAATAAGTCAGAAACGCAAACTAAATATCAGATGGTTTTTCTTATATAAGGAACTAAAAATATATATACAAAGATCAAAATAGAAGATAGATAAAAAGAAGTAGGGAGATCTTTTTCTAATGGATGAGGGAACAAGAGATGGAGCGGGGAGGGGAGGGACAAAAGGGGATGAGGAAAAAAGAATTGAAGGAAAAAAAAGATAGACCTTTGGCAAATGAGAGGGGGACCAAGAATTGGAAGGAGCAGGGAGAAAGAGTGGGGTAGGAGATTTAAAAAAAAAGAATTAGCCGGGTGTGGTGGCACACGCCTTTAATCCCAGTACTCGGAAGGCTGAGGTAGGTGGAGCGTTGTGAGTTCGAGGCTGGCTTGGGCTACAATGTGAGTGAGGCCAGCCTGAGCTACATAGTGCAACCCTGCCTCAAAAAAACTAGGGCCAGGAGTTTGGCTCAGTGTCTTAAGCACCTGTTTGGCAGGTGTGAGGTTATAAATTCAATCCCCAGTGCCACAAAAAAAAAAAAAAAAAAAGAACTAAACTGGAACTAAACTGTATTATGTACATTTGCCAATGCCCTCTGATAAATATAATCATTATGTACTGCAAACATATACTAATAAAAAATGAAGAGGAAATGTTCCTTTTTTTACTTAAAAAAAAAAGAAATACACATAATCATAAAGCTATCCACTGGTTTTGAAAATAGTATGTTTGACTGATATTTGTGGTCCTGGGAATTGAACCCAGAACCTTTACACTGAGCTACATTCCCAGTCCTTTTTATTTTAGTTTGTTTGTTGAGAGAGGGTCTCCCTTTGTCGTTCAGACTGGCTTTGAAGTCACTATGTACCCCAAGCTAGTTTTAAACTCATGGAAATCCTCCTGCCTCACCCTCCTGGGTGCTGGGATTACAGTCACATGATGCAATGCTTGGCTTGATGAACAACTTTTAATAACAGCAGTCCAAATACTACTTTCCTGGCCAGGCGTGGTGGCACATGCCTGTAATCCCAACTGAGGCAGGTGGATAGTTGTAAGTTCAACACCAGCCTGGGTTACAAAGTGAACTCAAGACCAACCTGGACTGCATAGTGAGACCCTATCTCAAAAATAATAATAATAAAATAAAATAAAGTAATAATAATAGTAATAGCCGGGCATGGTGGCACACGCCTTTAATCCCAGCACTCAGGAAGCTGAGTGTCTTGGTTACTTTTTACTGGTTGCTGAGACAAAACACCTGACACCCAAAATTAGGATAGGAAAGGTTTATTTAGCTTACAGTTTTTGGAGGTTTCAGTCCACAATTAACTGGCTCCAAGGCAGGGTGGCACGGCACAGGAATAACACTTCAAGGCAGCAGCCAAGCAAAAGCAGCCAGAGTAAAAGGGGGGCAACAGCAAGCCTCTTCTCCTCTTTTATATAGTACACAGGACACCCGCTGCCCCAGGGTGGGTGTAGCATCCACAAATCTCCTTGCCTTCCTTTGTATAGGATGACGATGTTTACAAAGTAAGACCCCTGGCTCCCTGCTGAGTCTCTCAGCTAAACTTCTGACCTTCTCAAATTGACACAATAAACAGGTAACTGCTTGTGCTCTACACCCCAGGATGTAGAGCCGCTGCCTTACTTAAGCTTCTAGACTTCTCAAATTGACATAATGTATAAACCATAACACTGAGGTAGGGGAGGTGTTGTGAGTTCGAGGCCGGCTTGGGCTACAACGTGAGCAAGGCCAACCTGAACTACATAGTATGACCCTGCCTTGAAAAAAGCAGGGCTAGAAGTTTGGCTCAGTGGTTTAAGCACCAGCCTGGCAGACATGAGGTTGTGAGTTCGATCCCGAGCACCAACAAAAAAATAATAGTAATAGTAACAACAATAAACTTACACAAATGCTACTTTTCTGATAACTTTCAAATAGGCACAGTGATCTCTTCACTTGAAAGTTGTGTTGGTTACTTTTCTCTCATTGCTGGGACAAAATATCCAACATCCAAAGTTAAAGGAAGGAAAGTTTTATTTAGCTACCAGTTTGTGAAGGTTTCAGTTCATAATTACCTGGCTCCAAGGCAGAGTGACATGGCAGAGGGCAACAGTTCATGGTGGTGGAAAACAGCAAAAGTAACAAGAGCAAAAAGGGAGGAGCATGAGAGAAGATTCTTTCTGTCCCTTATATTGTACATAGCCTATGGTGGGTGTAGCACTCACACCTGTAATTCTAGCCTTGGACCATAAATCAGTCACAAACCCTAGAAGCCTTCCCCCATGACCGCATGAGGCTTTGCAGTGACCTCCAGACACAAACCATAGCAAAAATATACTAAATAATATCCTAAGGGCTGGGGATATAGTTCAGTAGCACAGCACCTGCCTGACAAATGCAAGATCACGAGTTCAATTATCTGTACCAAAGAAATAAATTAATTAAGTCAAATTAAATAATAATAAGAATCTCATAGTGTTACTGGACAAGCATCTCTGTATCATCCGATATCAAAGTTCTTTGTATCCCAAAAACTTGAGTGGTACACACAAAAGTAATAAGAAAGGCAGATTTATTAAAGGGAAAGTAAACTCCACAGAGTGGGCCTGGGCTAAGGAGAAAGAGATTTTGAGGTTTTATGAGGACCCTCCCTGGGTCTTAGAATTTGGGGTTGTACCTAATGAGACTTTATGCAATTGATTGAGAGTCTCCACCCTGTGTTTTAGGCTGATGTCAGGATGTTAGCAAAACACAATAAGAGCACATTGCTTTTGTGTTCTGTAAGAGTGAGAAGCCATCCTCTCTGCTGTGAGACTAAGGCCAGTGTGTTTCCCACACTGTCTATTTCCTATCTCACTGTAAGAGGATGATATTTTGACTGGGTGTGGAGGCATACGCCTGAAATCCTCTGGGAGGCTGAGACAAGAGGATGGAAAATTCAAGCCCAGCCTGGGCAAGTTAGCTAGATTGTATCTCAAAATGAAAAAAGATAACGTGGCTCAGTATTATTAGGGTTTTCTGGTGCAAAAGAGAAGCAAAAAGAAAGAAAAAGAATGCCTTTATTGAGGACGTGGAGAGGAGCACACAACTCGTGGGTTTGGGCTTTCTCCTATTAACCGATACAAGGGGGCTGAGGGTTGTGACCTCTGACTGGAAGCAGCACTTGGGGCGAGCATTGATGATGCGCAAGGAACTGATTGGAATTCTCTTCATGTGCACAGGAAAGGAAAGAGGAAGTTGTAATCGGGGCTGAAGGGAAGGAGAAGGAAGTGGTCATCAGGGTGTCATTTTTGCTTTGTCCTTCTGCCATATTAGACCACTGCCATAATGTCCAGCAATTTACACTAAGGCAGAAATCTTTCATTCCCATCTTTCTGTTGTTAGGAAAGGGCAATGACTCTCTCTGACTACTTCCTGCTGGACAGGGGCATCATGTTCAGGGTCAGGAGGGTTGACAAGATGACGGTTGATGCCCACGTAGAAGCTAGTGCCAGGTGTTTCAGCTAGAACAAGGAGTTCATTATTGGTGAATGCTTGCATGCTAGATTGAGAAATCTTGAAAAAAGTTTCAAAGACAAGGTGCTAGGAGGAGGCAGGTGTTTATTATAATTAAAGGACCCAGGAGAGGTAGAAGGAAAGGTGCCCATGATCTGAATGTGGACCACAATGAGGAAGAATATCCATAGCCTAACTGTTGGTGCTTTTTGTCTAGGTAGTTATGGAGACTTTTTACCTTGTTCATGATGATTCCTGACTCATTTATAAAACAGCAACATTCTTCTCCCAGCATAACACAGGTGCCTCCCTCTTTTGCTGTAAGTATGTTTAGAGCTTGCTGGTTCTGGAGAGTGACTGCTACAAGGCTACTTATTTGGTTTTGGAGTGGATGGAGATGGCTATGTCTTCTATCGGTTGGTGAAGCTCCCGGGAGAGTTGATGATAAAGATGGACTGCCATGACTATTTTCCTCACCCAAGGCCAGCTCTGAGTATGGAGAGAACACCTGCACCAACAAGAACTGGAACGTGGATGGCCCTTGTTTCTTGGGCAAAGTGGGTATTGTGCAGTTGGGAGGGAAAAGAGGTTTTTATGGCCTCCTGAGAGTTTACCATTAGGGCTGGAACTAAAAGTATTAGGGTGTAAGATCCTGTATAGTCCTTTAACCCATAACAGTACAGTTACCAGTGTAGCCAACAAACATCAGAAGCTGTTAGTGACTTGAGCTTCTTTTATAGTTAACATATTACTATGGTATTGCATTATATCTTTTTTTGGAGGGGGGAGTACCGGGGATCAAACTCACACCTCATGCCTGCCAGGGAGGCACTTAGGCCACTGAGCTAAATCCCCAGCCCTATTTTTTGAGACTCACTATGCAGTTTAGGCTGGCCTTGAACTCACTTTGCAGTCCAGGCTGGTCTCAAACTCACAATGATCCTCCTGCCTCAGCCTCCCAAGTGCTGGGATTAAAGGCATGTGCCACCATGCCCAGCTTGTATTATATCTTTTAAAGCTATACTTTTCTGCAGGATGTTCAAAACCAAGTAAGGCGAGACCCGTATTAAATTTATTTAGTCTCTTGGTATCTATCAAGGTCAGTTAAGTGTCCTTGGGAATTACCTTGGAACCATGTATAGCACCTCTTAGCTCTTTTGTCAGTGTCAGCCATCTGGATGAGTCACAGCCATTGCTTGACCAAGCTGCTTTTTGTGAAAGCTTGAGAGTTTGTTTTTTGGGTGACTTTCCTTAGGCACACTACACATTTATAATCACTTTTCTCTGTGGTCTCACAATCTCCTTGCTCAGAAGGCCTGGGGCTCACTAAATACTGGATGTCGCAGCAGAAGTTCTCTTATGTCCTCAGTCTTTATTGACTGTTGGAGACCACTATGAAGCGGCTCCAAGTAGGATTTAAAATTAACTAATTGGCTTTTTATTTATCTGTGAGCCTGTCCTAGGCCTAGGCCCCTTGCCTGGTGATGGGAGCTGATTCATAGTAAGTAAACCCCTATGAATCACTGGTCCTGGCTGAGACCTGTACTGGCCTGTGAGGTCAGAGATACCTCAAAGGGCAAGATAAAGAAGGCCGCAGCTGAGGACATCTTGGCTCCACATCAATTATGTATATAGAGACTGCAGCTGCAGGCATCTTACCCTGCAGGCATCTCAGTCCCACCACAAATGCCATCTTGGAGATAAGATAGTTCTCCTTTTTCTGGCATTTTTTACTACTTGGAGATGTCCACCACAAATGCCATCTTGGAGATAAGATAGTTCTCCTTTTTCTGGCATTTTTTACTACTTGGAGATGTCCTTGAAGTGACTCCCAAGGTCCTGCTCAGTTCTGGCACCTCCCTCAGTATCTCCTCTCTTTGTCTGCTATGGAAATAAATATGGGTGGTCTAGCAAAGCTCTTTGTCTTAGCCCTAATCATAGCTACAGAGTCAAGAACTCTGTAAGGGCTTTGATCCTCCTGGAGCCCTAAAATCATACCACTTGTCTCATTTATTTAAGCTTTTGCCATACACTAGTTCGGAAGATTGGGGATCTAGTCTGGGTCCCCAATAATTTACCTTGGAGGGCAAAAGGTATTGGCTTATCTTTTTTTTTTTTTTTTCCAGCACCGGGGATCGAACTCACAGCCTCATGCCTTCCAGACAGGCGCTTAAGCCACTGAGCCAAACTCCCAGC
>RJWM01043934.1:0-13533 GCA_004363535.1 Dasyprocta punctata | reverse complement strand
AAAAAAAAAAAAAAAAAAAAAAAAAAAAAAAAAAAAAAAAAAAAAAAAAAAAAAAAAAAAAAAAAAAAAAAAAAAAAAAAAAAAAAAAAAAAAAAAAAAAAAAAAAAAAAAAAAAAAAAAAAAAAAGTCAAAAGCACTCTTCTGAAGAGAAACTGCAATATAATTAATGATTCAAAAAAAAAGATTCAAAAAAAAAGAAATGATATTTTAAAATATTTGTCAGAAAGATGCTAAATGAAAAAACAGCTTCCAAAATTACATTAAGATTATATTGGTAAGGGAATAATCTAAGATGAAGAGATAATATGCAACAAATACTAGTCCACCCAGTTATATAAAACAGTTATTAATCGACATGAAAAATCAAGTGAGTCTTTAATACAACTGTATTGGGAGACCTCAATACATTGCTGTCATAAAAAGACAGGTGTGTAGTTCTTGGGATCCTCTGGGTAGAGTATCATGTCATCTGAAACAAAATCTACGTATATAAAAAATTTGGTGTGACAGAAAAAAGAATTTTGAGTAAAATGTAATTTTTTTAGGGTCGCCTTCAAATTTTATCTTTAATGTGAAATGTTCATTTGAAAACAATTGTGTTAACAGTTAGATAATGTTTGATGTCTGTATTTTTTGCCTTAAATGATTTTCGGGAATATCCAATTTGCTGATGATTGTTGCTGTTTTGTTGGTTGGGTGAAATTGTTATGTTTTGATTTCTTGTTCTCCTTTTGTCTAAAATTTAAAAAAAAATTATGTTAAGAAGTATGTTCATGGGGCCGTGGATATAGCTTAGTGGCATAAGCACCTGCCTGGCAAGTGTGAGTTCCATCCCTGGTACCAAAAAAAAAAAAGACTTCAGGAAAAAAAAAAAAAGCCAGCATGTTGATGCAGTCCTGTAATCCCAGCACTTGGGAGGCTGAGGCAGGAGAATTGTTTGCAACTTCAAGACCACCCTGGGCTACAAAGTGAGCCCAAGGCTAGCCTGTACTGGATAGGGAAACCCTGTCTCAAAAAGACAACAACAACAACAAAAAGTTCCCATTTTAGTCATAAAAATGTGCACGTGTGAATAGGATAAAAAGGACATATACTAAATTCTGGTAAAATTTTAAGACTGGCCAGGGATTTAACTGAGTGGCTCAAGCGCTTGCCTGGTGAGGTTGTGAGCTCAATCCCTGGTACCCCACCCCCCAAATTTTTTAATGACTTCTTTTTACCTGCTTGTGTTTATAAAAGCTATACAATGGAAGGGCTGGGAGTTTGGCTCAGTGGCTTAAGCGCCTGCCCTGGCAGGCGCGAGGTTGTGAGTTCAATCCCCGGTGCCGCAAAAAAAAAAAAAAAAAAAAAGCTATACAATGAATATGTATTTTATAATTAATTAAAAGAAACAGTTATTAATTAAAACAAAACAAAATGTAGCGTCCTGGCTTGGTGCAGTGCAGCTGTGGGATTGCTGGTTTGAGCCCAGCCGAGGCAAATTAGCAACTTGGTAAGACCCTGTCTTAAAATAAAAAAGGGCTGAGGATGAAACTCAGTGCAGAGGCCCCTAGTTTAAAACCCAGTACTGCAAAACAAAACCAAATTTTAAAAATACAGCCCCTAGTCTGGATTAAAAATTTAAAGCTGGGTGTGGTGGTACATGCCTGTAATTCCAGGATTCAGCAGACTGAGGCAGGACGATTCCTGAGAGTTCAAGGCCAACCTGGACTATATAGCAAGACCCTGTCTCAAAAAAGAAATTTAAATATTGTCTCCTAATCTAAACTGGTCTTCCCTAGTCACCTGTCAGTTTTCGGTGTGTTGTGAACATGTCCCCCAATGATCTTGTAGTGTTTTTTTGGTTGACTGGTTGATAGTTGGTTTTTTGAGGCAGAGCCTCAGCTTCCCAAGTGTTGGAATTGCCAGTATGTGCCACCACACCAAGCAGTCTGAGGGAGTTTTAACTGGGGACTGAACCTTTGCATTGAGCTACATCTCCCCTATCCTTTTTCTATTTGTTTTTGAGATAGGGGCTCAATAAATTACCCAGGCTGGGCTTGCCCTTGTGATCCTCCTGCCTCAGCCTCCCAGAGTGCTAGGTTACCAGTCATAAGATTGAAATTACTTAAAATAAGTTCTGGAAAGTATGAAATAAATAGTTACTGACTGGCTGGGCATGGTGGCACATGCCTGTAATCTCAGCACTGCGGAGGATCGCTGTGAGTTCAAGGCCAGTGAGACCCTGTCTCAAAAAACAATAAAATTACTGACTAGTTTAGGATTAGGCCTACAAGCATTTTTTTTTTTTTTGCCATAGGGTCTCACTTGGTAATTCAGGCTGACCTTGAATTTGTGTGATCCTCCTTACTCAGCCTCTCAAGTGCTGGGATTATAGGCATATGCCACCACATCTGGCTGTTTTCACTTTTTATGTACATTTGTATATAAATTTTGTGTGAAAGTTATGTTTTCATTTCTCTTGGACATATATACCTAGCAGAAGAATTGGTAGGTCATATGGTAACTTTTAACTATTTTTTTGTTTTTTTGGTACTGGGGATCAAACTCCTGACCTTGTGCTTGCCAGGCAGGTGCTTGTGCTGCTGAGCTATCCCTGGCCCCTGTGTTTAACTTTCTGAGAAACTAAAAACAGCCACATGTTCACAGCAGTGAATGCCTACATGGTATCTACATGTGTTTTCTGCCTCTTTTTATCATCATAGACTAAAGGACATTTGTCCCATGTACTGTTTTTATGCTGTTCTAATTTGCTTTGAAGACTGTTGACTTCCTTTATGACTTTAAAAGATATTAAATAAAACTTTATTTGATTTCTTAGGTCTATCATCTGACACCAAGCCTACGGTATGAAATCTTTTTTCTTTTCGCCCTTGCAGAGCTAGATAATAATGCTACACAGTTAGCTTTAAAGTTAGAGACTCCTCTTTTTCCTCAAGGACAAGAGTACTCTGAGTCATGAGTTTGGTGACTATTTTCAGTACAATATTGTATGTTCAAAATGAAAAAAAGAAATTATTTTGTGGTATAGAGAGGTTTGGAAAATTGCTACATACTCATTTATTGCAGTTGTTTTTCATTCTACCATGTTTCTTTGAAAAGATGACTAGATTTTGTTAGCTAAAAGACAAATCTGTTGTCTTGTGGTGCTGGAGTTTTAGGCATTATTTATGTATTTTTGTGGTACTGGGATTTAAACCCACAGCCAAGCTAGAACTCTACTACTGAGCTATATCCCCAGTCCTCCAATGACTTTAGATAATGTCTTATTTTTAATTACCGTAAGAGGATCGATAGAAGCAATTTATGAGTTCTATTCATAGATACTATTTTTTTTTTTTTTTTGGTACCAGGGATCAAACTCAGGACCTCGTGCTTGCTAGGCAAGTGCCTCTGCCGCTGAGCTAAATCCCCGGCCCTATGTTGGTATTTTAAAAACTATCTATTAAATATAAAATCCCAGATCAGAGAATGATAGAGTGACTTGGGCCAAACAGCAGTCTGCATGTTTATAAAATGGAAACATGCAGTGGTAGACTATGTTCAGCCTTATGAAATTCTACTTTTGGGAATACTATTCAGTATCTAAGTGAAGTTGAA
Organism: Dasyprocta punctata; assembly: GCA_004363535.1. NCBI lineage: Eukaryota > Metazoa > Chordata > Mammalia > Rodentia > Dasyproctidae > Dasyprocta > Dasyprocta punctata. The sequence goes on along the minus strand of RJWM01043934.1, from coordinate 9,933 downwards.
ATACTTGATTATTGTTGTTATTAATTAAAATATGCCAGATTTTATGATTACAAACACGTCTTATATACCAGGCTTCCAAGAAAAGGGTAGGAGGAAAATCGAGTTGTCTAGTTGTGATACATTTGAAAATGTAAGAGCTGCAACTGTATTTGTCCTTACTTAAAGGTAGAGTTAAGAACTACTTGCAGATGCTGTTTATAGGAATTAATGATTTTGGACTGAGATGATGGATTTGTTTAGAGGTGATGGTTTATAACATATGTTTGCTTTTTCAAGCAGTGTTTGGCTTGCATACTTTGATTTTAAACCTTCCTTACGCTCTAACTTTGATGAATGAAGGAGACAGGACTGAGTCTTTTCACTACATTCCAGAAGAGGCCTTTTAATAATCAGTGGAATGGATCAGTACTGCTTAGTTTTTGAGTTTGGAATATAGCTGTGTAATATTGTAGTCTTACTTGAACTCAGCTTTGGACTGTAGTTTCTGCCTTCTCTGTTTTCTGTTTGATTTTTAAATGTATTCCTATGTTTTTGTAGGTTAACCTGGATAAGCTGAAGGAAAGAGCACAAAGATTTGGTTTGAATGTCTCTTCAATCTCTAGAAAGGTAAGGTAGATTGGAGGAAAGTGCTGTTTTTGCAATACTAGAACAGCTTGGAGGACTGTTATAGACTGGAAACAACACTCCTGGGAATGTGATTGACTACTCAGCTCTTCATTTCACATGATCTTTTCAACACTTGTATCACCTTCTCTCTCTGACTGTTTTTGTGTGTGTGTGTGTGTGTGTGTGTGTGTGTGTGTGTGTGTATGACCAGGAATTGAACTCACAACCTGCCAGGTAGGCGCTTAAGCCACTGAGCCAAACTCCCGGCCCTAGTTTTTTGAGGCAGGGTCGCACTATGTAGCTCAGGCTGGCCTTGTGCTCGCATGGTAGCCCAAGCCCGCCTCAAACTCACAATGCTCCTCCTACCTCAGCCTCCTGAGTGCTGGGATTAAAGGTGTGTGCCACCACGCCTGGCTTCTCTCTGACAGTTAATTACATTACAGGAACCCTTTCATTATTGTGTTCTGTAATGCTTTCACTGAAGTCATTAAAGCATGGTCTGTATTTCTCTTGGTTAAGATGTTGAATACAGACTGGGGATTTAGCTCAGCGGCATAAGCCCCTGCCTAGCAAGTGCAAGGTTGTGAGTTTGATCCCCAGTACAAAAAAAAAAAAGTTGAATACAGTAATATTAAAACTTGGCTGGGGATTTAACTTAACGGCATTAGCACCTGCCTGACAAGTGCAAGGTCATGAGTTTGACCCCCAGTACCTCCCCCCAAAAAACTTACTACATACACTTTAACTGGTGGCACAGGCATAAGGCAAATTAAATAATAAGGCAATCCTTTCTTTAAATCAATAGTGCATAGAAACAATTTGAAGTTAGGTGGAACAAATTTAAGGAAAGTGTTTCATTCTTCCTGCCCCTCTGCTAACACATGGGGTAAAATGATTTTGTCTGTTGTGCAAAATGATTTATTTAACTTCACCTTTGGGTGGTTAGTTCTTTATTGATGCCTTTACATTTTGCTAAGGACATTGAAGAAAATGATAAGGTTTTTCCTGTTCGTTTACAGCGTGTGATTTCAGTTTTTGTTTTTTAAGAATGTGAGCATATTTCTAGGTTGCTGAAATAGTGGCAGGGTATTCGAAAGTAAGGATATCACCATTTAAAAAAAAAAAATTAGCCATTGCTGAGCATGGTGGTACACATCTATAATCCCAGCATTTGGGTGACTGAGGCAGGGGGATAGCTGTGAGTTCAAGGCCTGCCTGGGCTACATAGTAAGTTTTAGGCCAGCCTAAACTGCATAGGAAAATCATGTCTCAAAAAGACAAGGACTGGAAATGTAACTCAGTGGTAGAGTGCTTGCCTAGTATGCACAAGGCCCTGAGTTCAAAAAAAAAAAAAAAAAGAAAAGAAATTGTTTTTTAAAAAAGATGGGAAGGCCGGGCGTGGTGGCACACGCCTTTAATCCCAGCACTTGGGAGGCTGAGGTAGGAGGAGCATTGTGAGTTTGAGGCCGGCTTGGGCTACAACGCGAGCGTAAGGCTGGCCTGAGCTACATAATGTGACCCTGCCTCAAAAAACCAGGGCCAGGAGTTTGGCTCAGTGGCTTAAGCGCCTGCCCTGGCAGGTGCGAGGTTGTGAGTTCAATCCCCGGTGCCGCATTAAAAAAAAAAGAATAAAAAAATAAAAATAAATAAAAAAATAAAAAAGATGGGAAAACAAACAAACATTAACCTGGCATGGTGGCTTACACCTGTAGTCCCAACACTTGGGAGGTTGAGGCAGGAGGATCATTATGAATTTGAGACCAGCCTTGAAGACATAGTGAGATTCTGTCTCCAAAAAAAAAAAAGGGAATTAGCACTGCATTTGCAGAATCTATGTAAAAGATAATTTAAGAAACAACCCAAAAATCTCTGGTTCACAACAACGGCACATGTGTTCTCTGTCATGGGTCTGTAGGTCATCTTGGGCAGTACTCTTTAAGCTATGAATTATGTTCAAGACTTCTGTGTCTTTCATTCTACAGTGTAGTTTTGAGGAGAATCAGTTACTCAAGGTCTTTTCTTATACTGAAGGGTAGAAGCATTTCAAGGGGCCATCAGAAATATGTGACAACTTTACTTTCCTAAGAGCTGATGCACCATCACTTCTGCCAGCACTCTCTTAGGCACTTGAATAAAGTCACATTGCAAATCTAGTATCGGTGGAGTTCTGATGAATACTACTCCATTCTGGACCCAAAAGTATGAAATCAAGTTATTAATAGGACAATACTGTCTCTGAAGGCTAACTAGAGGAGACCTGCCTTCTTCCACTTGCAGTTGTTTTGACTGTGGCAGCATGGCTCCAATATCTGCCTCCATTTTCACATTATTTCTGCTGTTAGTGTGGAATTGTTTAGGAAGCTGTTGGGAAAAAATCTCAACATTTGTTATATTTTTATCTTAGGGAAAAAAATCTTGAGTGCTTAAATCAACTAGGATACCACTATGGAACACAACCTTGCACACAGCTGTACTCTTTCTTTAGGTTACTCTTTTTTGGGTGGGTGCTGGGAATCCAACCACGACCTTGAACATACTAGGGAAGCACTTTGCCATGGAGCTACATGTCCAATCCTAGGTTACATTTGCTATGGTTTACTAGCAGTATACTCTCAGTTATATGCACCTGGCATGTTGCTGAGAAGACCATAGGTATTCAGTAGAAATATTTGCTGATTTATGTGAAATTAGAGAAAAAAATTGGGAGTTGGGGGGTAGATACAGTGTATGATTTTTGGGGGGGCTACATGTATTCTTTAATCAAAGTATTACTCAAATTTTAAGCACATAAAATACACTAATTTTAAGATATATATATGTTTGCAACAGTAAAACTACCACCCATATTAAGATACCGAACAAAAATCTAACACATGAATGCCACATGAAGTCTATTAAATGTGAAATATTTTGTAATATTGTTACTTCTACCTAATAAAAATTCTGCTTTCCATTTCTGTGACCTAAACCTTTATTTTTTAGTTGGTTTTTTGTTTTCATTTTTTCAGAAGGGTCTGTGTAGTTCAGCCTATGTCGTTGAACTCACTGAGTAGTCCAGACTGCCCTTGAATATACAGCAATGCCCCTGTCTCAGCCTCTCAAATGCTGCGATTATAGGTGTTCGCCACCACACCCAGCACTTTTAATACTTTTTATCCTTTATTTTATGCAAGTTTGAGTATCTCAGTTAAGAGATTTTTAAACTTCAATTTGGATCTTAAAATTGGGAATTTAACCTATTTGAGTATAATTCACCTCTGTATCAGTATCTTTTTTCTTTTCCTTTTTTTCCAGCACCGGGGATCAAACTCACAACCTCGCACCTGCCAGGGCAGGTGCTTAAGCCACTGAGCCAAACTCCCAGCCCTGGTTTTTTGAGGCAGGGTCATACTGTGTAGCTCAGGCCAGCCTTGCGCTCGTGTTGTAGCCCAAGCCGGCCTCGAACTCACAACGCTCCTCCTACCTCAGCCTCCCGAGTGCTGGGATTAAAGTCGTGCACCACCACGCCCGGCAGTATCTTTTTTTTTATTTTTTTATTTTATTTTTTGAGTGTTTTTTTTTTAATTAGGTTTATTGGTACATCTTAGGTACATATAGTGATCACAGTCATTACAGGGAATTTGTACCTGTACGTGATATAACTTGATTTTTCCCAATTCTCCTATTCTCCCTTCAACCCCTTTTCCTCTTCTTATTTGCAAAAGCTTTGTTTCCATTTTATCATTCTTTTCTCATCATTTTGTCTTTTCCCTTCCTTTCTTTCTCCCTTCCCTCTTCCTAGTTCCCCTTCCCATTTGAACATTTTCTCCGTTTTACAGTATCTATTATACATGAAATACTGATTTTTTTTGAGGGGTTGCTGGAAATTGAACCTAGGGCCTCACACATAAGCCAGTATTCTACCACTAAGCTGCACCTTTATTCTCAAATATTTATGGTTTTAAGTGTAACTTTTTTTTTTTTTTTTGGTGGCACCGGGGATTGAACTCACAACCTTGTGCCTGCCAGGGCAGGAGCTTAAGGCACTGAGCCGAACTCTCAGCCCTGGTTTTTTGAGGCAGGGGCGCACTGTGTAGCTCAGGCCAGCCTTGCGCTCGTGTTGTAGCCCAAGCCGGCCTCAGACTCACAATGCTTCTCCTACCTCAGCCTCCCGAGTGCTGGGATTAAAGGTGTGTACCACCACGCCCGGCAGTATCTTTTTTATCCCTTCTGTCTGTTGCAGTGCTTGTATCAGTATCTCTTATGTAAATGTTAACACTTAGTGTTTTTGTTTTTGCTACTTTTTCTTGGTTTTTCACTTTTTAGTTCTAGAAACTTGAAAAATATATTCTATTTTTGCCTACAACTGAATGACAAATTGACTTATATGAGCTACTAGTAATACTGATGCAGTAATAACTGGTTTTCCCTGTTCAGTATTTCAGACATCTCCACCTTTCTCCAACCAGTGCTTTGGAAATTTTCTCTTTATATTGGTACCGGGGATTGAACTCACAACCTCGCACCTACCAGGAAGGCGCTTAGGCCACTGATCTAAATCCCTGACCCTATTTTTTGAGAAAGGGGCTCACTATGCAGTTCAGGCTGGCCTTGAACTCACTTTTAGCCCAGACTGGTCTCAAACTCAAAATGATCCTGCTTCCTCAGCCTCCTAAGTGCTGAGATTAAAGGCATATGCCATCACGCCCAGTTACTACATTACTGGTATTAACATTAAGTAGTTATTTGGGGGGGCGCAGGTGGGCTGTTTGATTGATTGAGTGTTTTTTGTTGTTGAGATAGGGTCTTCTATGTAGCCCATCCTGGCCTTGAATTCATGGCAGTCCTCCTATCTGCCTCTCAAGGCAAATAAAATTAACATTTTCCAATTTTGTCAGGCTGTCTTTATTGTGCTTGTTCTGTTCACAGTAACAAAGCACTTTTATCTAACATACATTTGGCTTAACATGCATCTCTAAAGCTGGGCGTGGTGGCGCACACCTTTAATCCCAGCACTCAGGAGGCTGAGATAGGAGGAGCATTGTGAGTTCGAGGCCGGCCTGAGCTACATAGTGCAACCCTGCCTCAAAAAACTAGGGCTGGGAGTTTGGCTCAGTGACTTAAGCACCTGTCTGGCAGGTGCGAGGTTTTGAGTTTGATCCCCAGTGCCACAAAAAACAAAACAAAACATGCATCTCTATCTATAATATTACAGAGCAAAAATAAAATAGTATTTATTTTCCTGGTGCATTGAATATTGACATGTATTTTGAGGATTCATTTTATTTTACTTTATTTTTGTCTTTTTGAGACAAGATCTCAGTATCCAGTTTAGGTTGGTGTACTTTGACAGTTTAAAACTACATAAACTGAAAATTTTTGATCTAGCTTATAAATCTCTTTATTATCCTGTACATAACAGCTTTAGATTTTGTGGTTCTTAGCTATTTTTAGTGATTGCCGTCAAATCTTTTATACATTTTATTTCCCTACTCTTTTTCTGTTGGCTGCAGTACATCATTAAGCAAATTTTTCAGAAAAGGTCGATACACTTTCTTAACCCCTTGGTATCTAAGAATGTCTTCTAGTTGCCCTCATACAGAAATAGCAGTTTGGCGGAGTATAAAATTCTTGGTTCAAAAATATTTTCCCTTAAAACTCGGTAAATGTGTCACTGTCTTCTGACATTTAGAATTGTGGGACAAAAATAATCTGCTTGCTCTGTCTGTATACTTGCTTCCTTTTTTTTTTTTCTTATTTTGAGACAGGGTTTCACTATGTAGTTCAGGGTAGCTTTGAACTCACCATGTAGCCCAGGGTGGCCTTGAACTTGCAGCAGTCCTCCTGCCTCAGCCTCCTGAATTCTGGGATTACAGGTGGGCACCACCACTCCAGATGTAAAATTTTTAAAAAAGTCTCCAGGGTACATCTAGGTATTGTGTTCCTTTCATTAAATGTGAAGATATCCTGTGAACCTTCATTTGCAAGGCTACTTGTTCTTCAGCTCTGGAAAATTCTTCCATTTCTTAAGTCCATGTTTCTGCCAAAATAAGACCTATCTGGAAAATAATCAGCCTTGTATACTAGAGATCAAAAATGCCAGTCCCACCTTTGGGTATGGTGGCACTTGCCTGTAATCCCAGCACTTGGGAGGCTAAGGCAGGAGGACACTGCACGGTCCAGAACAATCTGGGCTACATAAGGAGACCCTGTCTTCAAAAAAATAATTAATTAATTAAAAAGCCAGCTCCAATTATCCTATCTGCTATTACTCTTTTCTTGTTTAGTGTCTACTCTCTAAGGCAGATAAAGTAGGAATAGGCTGATTGGGGCTGACTTTTTTGATCTTTAGTTTTCAGAGCTGATTATTTTCTGGTTAGGTCTTATTTTTAGAGAAATAGGAATTTTTATTTCAGCCTCATTTGCTTTGCCTTCTGTTTCAGGTAATCCTGTTAAGTATAGATATCATGGATGGACCCTCTGCTTTTCTCTTTTTCTTCTCTTTTTGTACCTTCATTTCTTTGGCCTTGTCCTCTGCATTCTGTGAGAATTTCTTTTTTTGGATTTATTTCAGATGAGCTCAGGTGTGTTCAGGGCGATATGGCCATTGTTTAGCATTTATTTCAGCAGTTTACTTTGTGACTGACCTCGCTTACATGCTTCCTTTAATTCTCATAAAATCTAAGAAATCTTCCATTTGTTCTAACACTGCCTGCTTTATAATTAAACACATACTGCTAATGAACTCTCTTATAAGATGTTCAACACTGTCTAACTCATCTATGGAAACCAGTACCTGTTTCAAGAGGAGACTTTTTGATTGCATAGCTCTGTTCCTTTTTTTTAAACAATGGTCTTAGGACCTTTTCAATGACTTCTTCACAGTGGAGTCTAAAAACAGTATATGATTTTTATTTAATTTTTTGTAGACAGGATCTTGGTATGTAGTTAGGGCTGGCCTCACTAGGCTGTGATTCTGCCTCAACCACCTTAGTGCTGGGGTTACAGGTGGCGTGTTGCCATACCCAGCTTAGTATATGATTCTAAAATCACATATAACTTAACTGGGAAGAATTATTATAAATCAAAAATCATTAGTGTTGTGCTAGATGGTCCAAAACCCAGCAGGGCGAACATTAAGTCCTGTAATCTCATGTCCAGCATCTAAGACAATTCTGTGCCAAGATGTGAACTCCGGAGGGCTTGGGTGGCTCTGCCCCTGCAGCATTTCTGGTAGTTGTAACTCTCATGGCTTTTCTCTTTGGCCAGCTTTGCTCACTTCTTGGAGCTTTCTTCAGATTACCCACACTCCTGGCTTCTCCAGATTTTTGGGTTGTCTAATGTATCTTCGACTGCACTCACAGTTTCACACTCTGTACTTTAGGGCACGCTTCTAGGCCTCCCAGGCCTTTTTCTGAAATCAGGATGGAAACCTTCCTGACCCCACAGCTGTCACATTCTGCATGTGCCTAGAATAGGTACCACGTGGGTCTGTCGCCAGCTGGTGCAGTAGCCAGGCTTCCTTCTCTCTTGACTGTAGGAGTCTAGTGCCTGTATCACTGAGCACTCTAAATTCAATTCTGAGGTATAGATTCTCTAGGCCACCGCCATACTTGAACATAGTGCTCTAGGGTTCTCTTCTTAGAGTAGAGTCTTTCACCATTACAATCTTGAGGCTGCAAAGGCTGGAGTTCTGGTATTTTTTGTGATGTCCTCAGGAATCTTATTCTTTCTCAGCAACCAAGTTCTCTGCTCTATCTTTGCAGACCACAGCTTTACTGGAGCTTCCTTTCTGGGCAAACTCAAAATGTTTTGAATCATTCTACTGGGGGCTTTGTTCTTGATTCTCAACACAGATCTGGCTAAAAGTCCCCAACAGTAGCCATACCACTGCCTCAGCATTCGGCTGTCCTGAAATTTCTTCTGCAATATCAGTTAGCCCTCTGCCCTTAATCTCAGAATCAGGTAAAATCCCTGAACATGAGCAAAATGCCGACAAACTTTTTGCCAAGGCATAACATACATCATCTGGAGTCCAACAGCCAATGCAGTCCTCCTTTCCAGCAGACACCTCCTGGGCAGAGCTGCATTTCCATAGCATTCTGGTCTTCCGAGCTCTGACCAGAATCTTCCATCTTATACAGCTTAAGGCATCCTGAGCTGCTTTTTCAGCCGACATCTCCAAACTTTTCCCACAAGCTAATTCCAAAGACTCCTGAACCACATGGTCAGGTCCAGTTGCAGCAGTGGCCCCACTCCTAGTACCAAAAATCTGTCAGTTACTTTTCTTGTTGCTGAGACAAAATATCCGGTACCTGAAGTTAAAGGAGGAAAGGTTTATCATAGCTCACAGTTTGTAGAGGTTTCAGTTCATAGTTGGCTGGCTTAAAGGCAGGGTAGCATCACAGAGGAGCATCACAGAGGAGAAACAGTTCAGGAGAGGCACAAAAGCAGCAAACAGTAACAGCAGCTCTCTTTTTGTCCTTCGTATCCTATCCAAGCTACCTGACCTTAGGGAAGGTAGCACTGACACCCAAGGTGGTAACACCTTATGGAGAGTGGTGGACCCTTAATTCCAGCATCATACCATGAATCAATCTAGTATTACATCCTTGATCCCAGCATCACATACTCTAGATCTAACCACCTCTGAGAAGCATGAGGCTTTGGGGGGACATCTTGATACCTGCCATAACAATATATATGAACAGTTTCAAGAATAAATCTGGGAGGACAGAAGTTAGAAAGGGAGTAAGAGATAAAAGCAGGTTTTCTTTTCATGTAACTTTTCCCCTAGAATTTAGTGTTCTCTACCTAGATCTAGAAATTGCAGCTGGCTACTTTCTCCATCGAGAATTATCTGGTTCCATGTCTTGTGCTTAATTGTCTATTACTGGAGATAAGTTGCTACCTCATGTTTGGTTGGCCAAAACTTGTGACATCATTATGTGTACATGTATAGAATAGCTAAATCAGCACATTTCTGTCCACCTCATCATGGAGTTCTGGGTTCTAGTACAGCCTGAATAATTTGGCCACTTTTCTTTCAACTTTATAGTTCTCTAGAAACAAATTTCAGTTTGGTATGGAGCAAATAATGGAGGGTAATGGAGAATTCTCTTCTCCATTGTAGTGTTCCCAACAAGATAGTGAGAGGGCTGGGAGTTTGGCTCAGTGGCTTAAGCGCCTGCCTGGTAAGCACGAGGCTGTGAGTTCGGTGCCACAAAACAAAACAAAACAAGACAAAAATATATGTACCTTATAGCCGGGTATGGTGGTGCACACCTTTAATCCCAGCACTCGGGAGGCTAAGGTAGGAGGAGTTGTGAGTTGGAGGCCGGCTTGGGC